>VMDR010000776.1:0-37123 GCA_007922815.1 Macrotus californicus | reverse complement strand
CAAAATATGGCCCTGCTGGTATTCCTAGAAGCATTCAGCCAAGACTGACTTCAATTCTGTGTTGATGACTGTAAGTGATCCCCAGACAGCCCGTCTCAGGAATGCTTGGCAGTGTGGGGAGTGTGATGGATTGGTCCCTTGGAGAAGCAGAGCAGATGCTCTGTTGCTGGAGTGCCCTTGTAGAAGCAAGGAAGTTGATGGTGTTAGCACACGTGTTACTGCACTCACGCTGGACAGTGCAGCAAGGACTCAGCTGTGCGCTGCCCCTGGACCACGGGCTCTTTGGGTGATGTTTTCATCTGACTCCTGATCTCATGTCCACCTGACCCTGGCCCTGCCAGGGGCGCACCCAGATGCTCTGCAGGTACACGAGCTGCCTGGCTGTGTTACCGTGGATTACTCCGCCCTCCTCTGCAGCCAGAAGGCACACTCGAAAGCTCAGCGAATGCTCTGCATTGTCTGGCAGGACCTTGCAGTGTGTTCCAGCTTTGCAGCTTCCTGTGAAGGGTGTGGCTACAAATCAGCAACACCATCTGAGTCCTGCCTGCAGCCCCTGGAAAGCTGCAGGGGAAGGGCTCTCCAGCTGGGGTCTCCCTGCAGGGCCACTGAGGCTGGGGGTCTACCCCAAAGGCCAGGGTGTGGTGGGAGCAAACAGCATCATGGAGGCCCTGAAGGGACCGTTTCAGAGTCATCCGCTGCGGGCTTGATTGCCTGGAAATGCCCAAGGGCACGACTGTGTCTGTTTTTTGGCAGGCCAACATCCATCACAGGAGCCTGCTTTCCTTTCTGGGGTGGAGGCCCGTCACCCACAGCCAAGGTTCACACCACCGCTGTCTTCCTGGACTACAGGTGACCAGGCTGCATGCATCAGGGAAGTTACCCAATCAAAAGAGGGTTAGAGGAGGGGGAGAAGGAGGAAGAGCCATATATACAGGGGCTGGCAGAAGTAAGGCCTGCTTGAGTGTAGTTGGTAGGGTAGTAATATGGGTGTCATAATTTATAGTTTTAATTTGAACATTTCACCTAAAATGTCATGTGGTGTGCTTGAGTGTGATATTGTTAGGTTACAGAATGGCATGTTATGATTTTGTAGCAAACAAGGGGTGCTGTTTGTGCTGCACCCAGTATGTCTCACAGACTGAATGAAATAGCCACAGAGTAGCAGGTGCTCTCCAGTGGAAGCAAACAACGCTTTTTGTTTCTGGCCAGAAAGAGTCTTGGAGCCCCAAAGGTGCTCGCCAGGGTCATGCTATTTCTGGTAAATTCTCTCCTAATCTCTGAGGTTCTCCCCTCAAGTATTTAACTGAATTTGGGGTCTCCATTTTTTAGAAGAAATCATTGTTCAGGCCCTGAGAGAACCTGTGCTAAGAAACCACAAGACCTGAGTTTCCAGATAACTCTAGGGGAAGTGTGGCTGAAGAGTGGAAGAAAGATGCCCTGAGTTGAAGGAGGGGAGCCTCTGTGCACTTGGAGGATGACAGGAAGATGCCCAGGGGGTCGTTGGGCTGCAGAACCTCCCAAGGTGCCCTGGAAGGAAGGCTCGGAGACCCTCGCGGGGAAGTCGCCTCCATCACACTGAGCAAAGGCCTGCACTGCCAGACAGGGAGGTACCTGAGCTCTGAGGATCCGGCCCAGACTGCAGGCAGCACCTCGCCTCACCCAAACCATCGTGCTGTGAGGCAGGCACACTTCCCTCACCTCCCACCTGGTGCTCAGAGGGGCTCCCTTCCTTCATTAGCTGACCCTGACACTTACTGAGCAGCTCCTAGGTGGCAGTGCTCTGACCGTCACCAGGGATGCAGATGAACGACATGGTCCCTGACTTTGAGGGGCTCACAATAAAGCAGCTCAATTCACGGCGGCAGGCATGTCAACAGCAAAACTACAGCGCGGGCTCTGTGATGTGTTGTTTTGGTGCCGCTGTTCACTCACTCGGAGCGGCGGTGCCACACCTTAAAGGCAGGCAGACTGGAGAGGGGAGCGGTGAGTCTGGTCCGCAAGGCAAAGGGATCATCCAGGCAGAGGGAGGGACGGCCCTTCCCAGACAGCCCTGACCTGTGCACTCCATCTCAGAACAGATTTGCGCCTGGCGTGGTCTGACAGGGAGGTCTTTCTCTTTCTGCTCCACCAGCCTTGGCGATTCCTGAGCTCCCTGCACCTAGCTGCCTCGGAAGGAGTGGGAACGGCTCGTCAGAGCACAGTCCCTGTTTCCAGGAGGTCACATGAGTTCTGTGTCCAACTATACTCCTCGACTGGACCTCATTATTTACTCCTGAGCACCTGAGACTTGTGGGCAGATCCCAAGCACCCCAAAACGGAGACAAATAGCCCTGACCCTTTTCACTTTTCATGCTAGGGTCAAGAATAGTTTACTCCTCACAAAATCAAACGAGCTACTCCTTAGTACCTTGTGGTTTTCTTAGTGGCTAATGAGAGCTAATATTTACTGAGTGCTGACTAAGTAACAAGTACTGTTTTCAATCATATACGTATATATGTATATATATTATTTTCAAATACACACACACACACACACTCATTCAACATATGCAGGCAGTTAAATGTGTTCCCCATTGACAGATGAGGCACAGAGAAGGCAAGTTGATTTGGCATGGGCCCTGGTCGTCCACCGTTTGAGACTCAGAATGAGATTTGTGAAGTTAGGAGAAGCGCTAGAAATTAAGATGGGAAACCTCTCGGATCATCGTTTGAATCAGAGCTAGGCACCCAATTCAGACAAAGGACCTCCATCATTTTCCAGATCGGATGCGTGAGAAACTCCCACGGTGGCAGGTACCAAGCAGCTAGAAGTGGCTACGCACAGAGAAGATGAGTCCAGGGCAGAGTAGCATTTCCACCTTTCATATGACTCTGCCCAGCACTTGAGCCCCCTGTACCTGCCCTTGACACTCCAGAGAACCTGAGAAGACTCCTGGCAGTGTGACCTGACCCGACTCTTCTGCCACACACACCGCACCATGTGGATGTTAGTCCTTCGGGACAGTGTCCTCCTTTTTCTTTCCTTCAAAGTTTCCCTTCATGGTCACTGAAATCAGCAAAGAGCAGTTGGCTCCAGATGCCAAAGAGTCCCTCAAGGAGGGCTCTGCTGTGGCTGGTGTTTTGCCATCATTGGACACCCCGCCCGGGCACACTGCCTTTAGTGTGAACAGACGGCTCCCTGACCCATGGGTTGCACCACTGACTTCCTGACTTCCACCCAGAGGGAAGCAACCAACGCTTGTGCAAGAGAGGGCAGCCCTCTGCTAGGTAAACATCCACAGATCGAATTCTGACTGCTGGAATCCTTTCCAGGGTTTAAAACTTGTGGACACCCAAGGTCATCCTCACCCCCTCACCCCCCCACCCCCACGACAAGAATGTCAGCTCCTTCCTAGTTGCCCTTGGCTTGATTCCTAGTTTCCTTCTTTCTCCAGACACAGGAAGGTGTTTTAAAATGGAGATTTTATTATTACTCAGGTCAAGGCCAACGGACCAGGAGATGACTGCCTCTGAAAAGACAGTTTGCACCCTGGCTGGTGTGGGTCAGTGGAGGGAGTGCTGGCCCGTGAACCGAAAGGTCACTGGTTTGATTCCCAGTCAGGGCACATGCCTGGGTTGTGGGCCAGGTCCCCATTTGGAGGTGTGCGAGAGGAAACTGATATATCTCACACATTGATGTTTCTTCCCTCTCTTCCCTTCTCTCTAAAAATAAATAAATAAAATCATTAAAAGAGAAAGAAAAGAAAAGATAGTCTGCTATACTCACAGCTCCCAAGAGAAGAGAACAAGCTGTGACACAGTGGGGGCCACAGGGAAGCCCCAGGGTCAGGCAGGAGGCAGTGGGGTCAGGGAACATGTGAGCAAGGGGCTGTCACTCAGCACTGTCTGGTTTGGATAATGTTGGTGGGCTCTGCAGCCCAGTCTGTCCCGAAGTGTCTGGTGCCTCCCCCTGGGGTGATGGAGACAGGGGAACATTGGCCCTGGGTGTGAGAGCAGACAGAGCAGGTGGCTGGAGGCGTGGACTCCCATTGGTTGATTTGCATACGAAACCGGTGCCTGGAGGCCAGACCTTGACCCTCCCTAGGAACTGGCTCACCCTGGGAAGGGGAAACCCTCTGGAGTTGGCAACGCCCCAGTATGTCAAAGCCTGAAGTACAGAAACGAGAAAACGTGGTTACTATTATTCTAGTGACCACAGGGAGCTCCTGCAGTCTTCTGCGCCACTTCTGTCCAGGGGCCGGCCTTAAGTGGCTTTGAACAGACTGAGGTGTTCTGACTCATTCTGGGAAAACTCCATTGGCTCTAGTTTGCATCTAAAATTCAAAATATCCAAATTCAGCAGTGGGTTGGAAACTCACATATCTTTGTATGTGAAGGTTTCTCTGGATCAAACACGACTTCTTTGTTCCAAGAAGGATTTTTAAGTCTCTCTCAACTGCTGAAAATGGGGTTATGGACTCCTAGGTCGTGTGTGAGGAGCCAGTTGTTCCATCAATTATGGGTCAACTGCTGAGAAAGCAACCAAACCCAGCAGCAGCCAGTCCATGCCAGTCCTTCATAGTTACAAGGATGAGGTCAAGGCCAGGTCTGCTTTGTACTGGTAGTTCCCATACCACCTGCAAAGCAGAAATCACCAGGGTAGCTTTAAAAACATACCAGTATTTGGGCCCCGTTGCAGACCAGTTAAATCAGAATTTTTGAAGGTAGGGCCTGGTAACAACATTTTTCTAAGAAATCCTCTGTGATTCTATTGTTCAGCCAGCACTGAAAACACTGTCCCTATAAATGACTGAATTACAGCTTGACCATGGATCATCAGCATGGCAGATTAATACCCAATGGATGACGTAAAATTAAAGCTGGGTTCATTTGGCAGCATCTAGATTTCATGACAGAGTTCTTGCCCTAAAGGAGCTTGGTCTCAGACACTCAGTGTCTGCTGATTCCTGCCTCCAGTGACCCTGAAATGGCCTTTCCCTTATGTTGCCCTGATGGACTAACCAGGCTGCACTGAAAGAACACCCCATTAGTTCCTGCACCCTGTTAAAACAAAAGATGGTCGGAAGCTCCGGTAGATGCCGAGAGGTACGCTTTTTCCTCCACTTGCTACCGGAGACCTACTCTCCAGCCATGAGCCCCATCTCCGCCTCTGACGGAGTGTGAGTGCAGTGCCAGGAGGGAGCTGAGGCACCTGACCCTGGGCCAGGATGCCTGGCCCCAGTGAGCCTTCCAGAGCCCTGGCTGAGCTCTTTGCCCTCCAATTACTGAGAGAAGCAGCTGCAGAGCTACTCACTCACATCGGCTCAGTCCTGCCGCAGCGTGTTTCCATAGGTACCAGGAAGAGAAGACAATGTTCCTCAAGAATCCTCAAGGTTCCCATAAAATCCTGAGCAGGGGGGTGGGGAGAGGATGCTCTCTAGTGAACCGATGCATTCCCTGGACATCTTGGCAGTGGGGATGGCTTCCTTATTCCACTGAGTCACCTCCTTGGATGTGCTCCAGACAGAGCCCCTCTCTCCCCTGCAGAGGATGAAGGGCCAGGTGGCTCTCCAAGCCCTGAAGGGGCTGCACGGTGGTGATCATCTTACATGGTTGCTTTGCAAACAACCTCCCACCTGGCCCTCAAGGCCAGGCCCAGGCTGGCGCGGTAGGGAGTGGGCTTCTGCAGGATAGGGGGCAGCAATGTCATTACCGCTCCGGTTTACAGGGGGCCTGTGTGCTCCCTGCGTCTGGGCTGCCCTGCATAGTAACAAACACTCCATCAGCCTGGGGGCAATAGAGGCAGCCAGATCCCTTACCATCTCGGGTCAAAGTGCTCAGAAGGGCACAGCTGAGCAACCAAGGGGAAATGATCTGAACTGAATAAACGGAGCATAGGCCAAAGAACCAGAAATTGGCCATGTAGGAAACACCCTCAGAATTAACATGATGGATGGGTTGGCAGACCTTTGTCTCCATGGCACCTGTGGGCTGGGGCCCTTAAGGCACTTTGAAGGGGGGCAGGGGTTACTTCTCCAGGCTGCACCAGAGGCTGGGCTGGGCACACCTCCTGCGTAGTCTGCGGAGGAGGGGGCCCCTGGGACGGAGGAGGGGGCCCCCTCTGAAGGGAGGGCTCCGCCCTCCACCCCCAGCTCTGTGGCCCAGAGTCATCACAGAGAACCTCTGCAGGACTTTCTCCTCTGACCTTCCCAAACCCCGGAGGGCCAGGTAAGGCCTTGCGTATGAGTCTCCTAGGGCTGCCATAACAAATAACCGCAAACCGGGCATCTTAAAACAACAGAAATTCATTCTCTCACAGTCTGGAGGCCAGAAGTCTGAGATCAAGCTGTTGGCAGGTTTGTTTTCTTCAGAGCCTCTGAGGGAGAATCCGTTCCAGATTCTTCTACAGCAGGGCCATGCTGGAGTTTGGGTTCTATTCTAAACCAGCTGAGGAGCTTTAAGGAGGGTGGTGTGTGTCTGTGAAAGGATTTGCATTTTCTCCTGGCTCCTGAGGCTGCTGGCAGTCGCTGGCATTCCTTGGCTGATCGTGTATTTGTACAGGCTCTGTGTCTTCACAAGGCCTCTCTCTCTGGGTTTCTCCTCTGTGTCTCCATCTCCTTTTCTCTCTCTGCTACAACCACCACCATTGGGTTTGGGACCCACACTAACCCAGGACAATCCCGAAATCCTTAATCACATATGCACAGACCCTTATCCAAAGCAAGACACATTCTGAAGTCCCAAGTGGACATATACTTCAGGGGCCATTATTGAACTTCTTATTATCATTATTATTACACAGATGGGGAAACCACGGCTCCAGGATGTTAAACTACTCGAATCACAAAACTATCGCTGCAAAAGCAAGAACTGGAAAAAGAGAGGACAGGCCACACCATGTCCCTGGGGATGCTCTGAGGCCTGAGGGTTCCCTACTACTTGCTCTAGCTGTAAGGGCATCTCACGTTATCTGCTGTTAATTGTAGAAGAAGAAAACATCTTTAAAAATTAAAGGGTAATGTCAACACCAATTTCCATACTTTTAGTTGCCTCGTTGATTTATATCAAATTTCCTTCTCATTTCACAATGGTTTCTGAGAATGTACCTGTCCCCAGGTTACTTGCTTACATTTATGTGACAAACACCACCTGGGCAGCATCTACACAGCCTCTGCCGGCAGCGTGTTTTCTGTCTGGTGATGAACAAGCTGTCTGACAGACCATTGCAGTTAAGAGTAGAGATGAGGGTAATAGGGGGTGTTCCAAATACCAAGAGAAGACTAAGGATGAATCCAGTGATGTGCCCAAGGATGACAGGGCAGGGCCTAGGAGGCGAGCTTTTATAGAATCTGGAAAGAAAAGTAGCATTTCCTTGAGAAGACACACAGGGAGTGGATTGTAACATAGAGAATAACATGTGCAAAGGTAACTACAAGTGAGCAAACAGGGCTTTAGGGGGAGGGGGAGTATCCACTAAAGGGCTGAAAAGGTACTCAGGGGTCATATTGTTACCAGCCTTGTATGCTAGGCTGAGAGTTCAGCTTTTATTCTAAACCACCAGAAACCACTGAGGGTGAAGTGTCTATGTAAATGCATTTGCATTTTAAGATGCAGCAACAGAATGGAAAACACAGGGGTAAAGGCTTGGAGACAAAGAGACCATTAAGAGGCTTTACCATTGTCCACTTGTCACTGCTTAGAGCCAGATGGGACATGTGGCATTGGGGACGGAGAGGGGGCAAGAACTAGCAAACTGCATGTCGGTGCCCATCCAGAACCCCTGCCTGGCGGAGTTCCTGCCCTCCCGTGCTCCTGCGCAGCGCGCCTGGCAGAGCACATTGCTCATGTACACATTACACCATCTTTTTGGTTTACAAGTCGGAGTCCATCATTAATCATGGGTATCTTGAGAATGTGCCTTATTCATCTTTGTTATCCAGAACCTAACAGAGATGTCCAATACATACATATTGATCCAATTTTTAATGAGGCAGAACCAACACAAACTGGTGATCAGTTAGATGTGGGAAGTGAGGAGGAACAGGGGAGGCTAGAATGACTCCACACAAAGGCCTTGTCTTGCTTGTGTGGCTGTGGCGATGTCACCAGTACAGGAGAGATGGAGCTTTGGGTGGGCACGCTGGGGCTATTGTGAGTTCTTTGAGGAAAGACACCTCTGCAGACCCAGCTTGGTACTGGGTGTCATTAGTGCTTTCCAAATTGTGTTCCGTTGAATTGCCTGATGGAGGACACCCCACCATCTAATAGGTAAACGTCACTGGAGTGGATTTCAGGAGAAGTGGGCTCTCCACTGGTCCTGCTCCACCACGTACGAACTCTCTGAGCTCAGAGAAGAGGTGCAGCCTCTGCCTGCACAGCCAGGCTTGCAAGCCCGAATGCTTCAAATGTCACCTCCTCCGGGAAGCCTTCCTGACTTCCCAACTCGACGTAACCTCCACTCCTTCTGATAATCATAGTCTTCCTGACCCTTGTCCCACATCTTATGGTGCTCTCATCATGCTCCACTCTTTATTATATTTCAGGGTGTGCATGTCCTGATTCCTTTCATAGATTAAAACTGCCCAAAGCTGGATTCGTGGTAGAGTCATTTATCAATGGTATGGCACATAATACCTTTTTCAATCATTTTGCTGTGTCAGTGAACGCAACTCATTAAAAGGCAGGAAAATGGATCTTGAAGACTCCTCCAAGTTTTGGCAGTTATTTGACAATCCGGCCCCTCCCCCCACGCCAGCTGAGAGAATGGCAGCATGAGCATCTAGCCCACTGAGTCTGGAAAAGAAACCGAGGCGGCTTTCAGGACCAGCAGGTTGCTGGTTCCCTCTGAGAATGTTCCCTTTGACTGCGCCCCTTCCAGTCAATGAGAACGCTTCGATTTTACAGCCCATGCACGTCTCTACCTTGGCTTGGTTGTTTATGTCAGCGTCCAATTATCCGCACAGACTCTAACAGATTCCCTGGGAGGGACAGGGTCGCATACCCCCTACGCACACGCCCACACCCTCGCAGAGTCCTGGCTGGAGCCCGCTGGGTCCATGAAAGGCGCCCCCTGGCGGCGGCTCCGAAGTGAGCCCTGTGGGGGCGGGTGCCGCAGGCTCCGCCTCGCTGCGCGGGCTCCCATTTGTAACGGACTAAAATACTCTGGGCTGCTGTGACTCACGCCCGCCTGATATTTGCCTAATTAATTCTGACTTTTAAATTCCAGCTCTCTCTTGGGCGATAGGGCCGGCTGGGAGCTTGGGGGGTGGGGGGGGCGGAGATTCACCGGGAGCTCCAGGTGAAAGGGTGTCACAGCCAGGGAAAAGACAGGTAGCCCGGAAGGGGCTCCTCCGGAGAGGGGTGGGCAGCTGGAGCCCTGCTGGCTCTCCAGGGAACCTGCTGGAAAGGCCTGAGCTGCAGGCCGGCAGAGGGCCCTGCGGGAAGATGCCGGAGGTAGGGGGCTCCCCTCTCAGTACTGATTCTGCAGCGACAAGGGATCTCCGCATTGCTAGGGGACAGGGCAGGGTGGGGGCAAGGATGCTGAGGGCCTGGCACGTCTACACTGCGGGTGGGAGACAAATGGGTAGGCTTCCCTTCCATAGCAAGACCCGTGGCTGGGTTATTTGGGGATGTTTTGATGGGGCTGGAGATGTACCAGGATACTGTCGAGGGATTTTAGGCCTGAGGAAGGAGCAGTTGTTAAACTTTTGCAGACATTGATATCATCTAGGAGGCTATGAAAATGCAGATCCCTAGGCTCTGCCCTGAGGGTGTTCGAGGCCCAGAGGTGAGTGCAGGCAAGCAGTCCTTACAGCAGCTCAGAGAGAGAGCTGGATCAAAAGGTCACCCCATGACAAGAGGTCTTCCTTCCAGAAGCACGAGAGCCTCCTTGGTTCATTTCCCCTTGCACTCATTTCCCCTTCCTTGTCTCTAAACTCAGCACCAGAGCTACCCAGCGCCCTCCCCCTGGAGTGCCTTGGATAAACATATTTCCCCCGCAGACTGCTGGTCCGAAAAGGCAAGGCCTCTCCCTCAGCTGAGTCACCAGCCAGCCTGTCTCACCTGGCCCTGTCACCTCACTGACCTATTTCCAAGGACAAGTTCTCTACAACACTTTGCCACTTTCCCCAGCTCTGCTGAGACCCCCTGCACCCCTCCCCATGCCCCCCCCTCCACACACACTCGTGGCAAACAGCTTAAGCTTCCACTTCACAGCAAAATAAAAGTCCTTTGGTTGGCAATA
Source organism: Macrotus californicus (assembly GCA_007922815.1). NCBI lineage: Eukaryota > Metazoa > Chordata > Mammalia > Chiroptera > Phyllostomidae > Macrotus > Macrotus californicus. The sequence continues at coordinate 26,901 of VMDR010000776.1, read as the reverse complement.
CATTTTCTCCGAAGCTTGCTTAGAATCATACCTGCAGGGGCACGCACCCGCCCTTCCACCCAGTCTCAGGGAAGGCACCTCAGTCTCTCTCTGTCAGTGTCCTAACTATTCCTCTCATGTCTCTGCACTGGCCCTTTCCCTTTAATACACGTACCTGTCCAAGTCTCTCCACCTTAAAACCTCTCCCTCAACCCAGTGCCCTTCTACCACACTCCAGCACTTCCCTTCCCCAACTTCCTTTACCGCCACTTTGCACCTCCTGTGTGGTCTACTCCACCCTCCCCGCAACCCCCATCCTCCTGAACTTGCTCTCCTTTGACCTCCAGGCAGCCCCTGAACCTATCTGGATCTCTTTCCTTGAATTCTCTCCCTCCCTTGACCACACTGCCTCCCCTCATTTCTCCGACTGCTGCCTCTTTGTCCTTCCCAGAGTCCTCCCCGGTTCCATTCTCAGTCCGCTCGCTCTCATGCTTTAAACCACCATCCACAGCCTGACATCTCCAGATCTGTGTCCTGAGCCAGCCCCGCTCCAGGAGCTCTGATAGATTCACTGGCTTATGGGATGTCACCACTCAGACACCTAAGTCAGAGCTTTGAGTCATGGCCAAGGCAGAGCTTACCATTCCTCCGTTCCTGCCCTCCTCACATTAAATTCCGAGCCCTTTCCCATGGTTCTCAGCGCTTCCCATGAGACTCAGCGTTTCTCCAAGGTTTTCGTTTATTTTTATGTCCTGGGATGAATGCCACCATTTCAAAGAAGGCTTTCCAGCTACCTCACCTAAAATAGCAGTCCTATCCCCGCCTTCCATTCAAGTCCATCCACTTACCTGGTGTTTTCTTCATCAACCATATCGTCACCTAAACATTACTGTTTACTCTGTATAGTATTTTGTTTGTCCTCTCTCAACTTAAAGGCTCTACTGAAGGCAGGATGCTTGCCTCATTCACTGCAGCATCTCTGGTGCCTAGGAGGGTGCCTGATGCATATGGAGTGGATGAAAGACGGGTCCAGTAGCCTTTTCCTGGGGTGTTTTGAAAATGCGGAATCTCTAGGGATAGAGTCCAGAAATTCCCATTTCCAAAGCTCTTGTAAGAGCGTTTTCCTAACGAGGCGAACATCCCTACCTCTGACCCACAGACCTGCAGGTCCCCCTAACTCATCTACCCCATAACTTTGCAGATCTGTCATAACTCCACCCTGTGTTCTCTCTGTCATTTTGTCCCGTGTATCTTAATGTTTTTTGACATCACCTAGATGTGGACCCTTCTCTGTGTTTGCCGATGTCACTGCTGTCACATCCTTATCATTTTTTGTTAATTACCTAGGGATGTTTCTAATTAATATCTCTACCTCGCACCTCGACCTCACGCAGTCCATTTTTCCACCCTCGCCTCAGACTGAACTTCCTAAAATGCAAATAACACCACATCACACACCCCCAACCCCCCCTGTTAAAAACCTTGTACCCACTCATTACTGGCTTTGAAATAGGCTCCCATTTGTGATTGTGTTCTGGCTCCCACATACAGCCAGCGTGAGCCTTCCCAAGTCAAACGTGCCCTCTTCTACTCAGATCAAACCAGGCGACTTGCAGAAGGAGAGTTACCACCCCCCTCCCAGTTACGCCTGTCTGTAACTACTGCTCCTCTGTCCCCAGGCAAATCTCCTCACTTTTCTCCCAGCCGACCGCAGCTGGTCACACCCTCCCAGTCACATTTGAGTCCTCTCTCAGAACCAAGTGCACCTGTAGGTCACAGCTGGGTTGGAGCGGTCTCTTCCACGTAGGATTGTGTGTGCCTCTGAGCTCTGCGTCCCAAGAACCTGCAACAGGGTCATGCTGAAGCCCACTGGCCTGGCCCGGGAGAACAGGCAGGCACATCTCTGCTCAGTTCCACGTGCACTTTGGTAGCTCATAATCAGCCGTGGTGGGGGTATTCACGCCACGAAGACTGGCAGGTGCTATAAATCCAGGCTTTTTTTTTCTTCTGGAGAGCTGGTTATTAAACATGTACCAGCATATATGCCCACAGGGAACATGGCTAACACCTGGTGCACACTCAGTTCAGTCAGTGTTTGTTGGGCAAGTTAAGTGGACATATGAGTGAATAAAAATTTTAGGAGTCAGAACTGCCTCCTTGCAATTTCCAAATTTATGTTGTTTTCTGTATGACATGACGCCCAACTCTTCTTTCATAGAATAACATTTAAATGGCATAAATAGCTGTCGTGTTTTTCCGCAGTCTCCTAGTTTTCATACTAAAGTGCCTCGAGTCCTTAGCTGTGCCTCACAGTGCTGCCCACACGGGCCGTGTCCCTGCAGAGGTTCTTAGGCACCATGTTAAAAACCATAATTCCTAGATGAGACCTAGTGCCCCAGAGATGGCCTGACCAGTGCTGGCCACAGTGGGAACATGAGTTCTGGTAACTGGTATGTGGAACCTCTGTCACAGGAGCCCAAGATGTGGGCTGTGCTCAGCAGACACGCCCGGGTGTGTAATCTTATTTTTTCCAGCCTCAGTGCTCTGACCTATTGAGGTGTTATTTGATCTTGATTCTGCCTTCTCCATTTTTTTTCTGCTCTGGCACCTGGGTTATGAATTATGCATCAGAGGTTCTTGAGTGGGCAGCAGAAGAGAGACTGTGGGAAGGGAAGAAGCTAACGTGCATTGAGGAATGCCTTCTATGCACAAGGTATTAGACAAAACTATTTTCATGTGTTTCTCCCTCTTAAATCCTAGTGGCCACCTGCAAGGTAAGTATTGATGGTACCACTTTAACAGAGGAAGACCTCCCGGGGCCTCGAGGAGTTAAAGAACTTGTCCGAAGTTGAGCAGAGCTAGAATGGGAACCCATGTGCATCTGCACTCTGGTTCTGTGTACATGGATGCACCGATTCTCAGAAAAATATTACTGGTAACTAACATTAGCATTCATGAAATGCTTCCACAGCTACTTCCTCTTGGGATTCTTACAACCTTCGAGGTAGTTTTTACTCCCCACTCTCTTTGGGAGACTTATTTCTTTGGCCAAATTTAGATAACCTCCCTGAGTAACCAAAGAATGGTAGAATGTCACACTGCCTTCTAGCCATGACAGATATAACAAAACCACATTCAGTAGCATGTGTTGGGCACTTCGGTGCCAAGCTCTCTGTGAACCTCACTGTGTCCTTGAGTGACATTCATAACCAGCCTATTACCATTTTTCCCATTTTCTGAGTGTTAACTACAGCCTCGAGAGGGTGACTCCCCTGCCCGGGGCTGCGGCGAAGAGGCCAAACTTCTGCACCCGCGACACTCAAGGGCCTTCTTCACCCAAAGGAGTATAAAAAGCTCAGAGCATCACACTCACCGCTAGGAAAATTCCTGGCCTCGTTTGACTTTTCCTCTAAGATTCTCTGGGTTTTCTAAGGGCAACTCAAGTATTTGAATTCAGTAACACCAAGATCCATGTCCAAATTTTATTCATCATTTAAAGCTATGATAAGAAGGAAAATGAGTAAAGGAAGAGAAGGAAGGGGGGAAGGGGTGATGCCTGTCCCTTCCAGAGCTACAGTTTTGCCCCTCCTGACGTTGCTGTCCTGGCTGAGCCGCCACTTCCTGCCAGCACGTGCACAGCCGATGATGTCAAAATGGTCCATCACCCCGGCTCACGAAGCTACCCGGATTCGGTGCCAGCATCTCACATGTCAGAGACCCCAATAGGCCGATAGATTCCTGACAGGTTTATTTCCCCAGGCAGATGTATAATCCTGACTCACTACCAAGAAAACGGTAACTTTTTCCCCCTTCGCTTGTTCTTCATCACGATCTCTTCTGGATAGGTCCTGCCCAAACACTGTCAACCACAGGAGTGGGGAGCTGTCAGGTCGAGTGAAGTGTCAGACTGCAGGGGGCTTCAGCTGCTAACAGGAGCCCGGGATCTTTAGAAACAGCCCTTCTACAGCGAGAAGACCGAAGCAGAGAAGAATACTGCCCAGCTTGGGTGCTTGGCCCGGATCCGCTTCTTTAAGCACCATCTCCTTCCATTCTCACCTCACCTATCAGAACTAGATGCACATCATTGGTCCCTGGTGTGGTTTTGGTACCTCGGACCTTGGACTCTGCTGAATAGCAGAGCCCGGGACTGCCTGTTCACACAGCCTGGTTTCAGGCCCCTCCCCACTGCACTTGCTTCTGAGGCCTTCCTAACTCCGTGGACCTTCGGTAGTTCAGGCTGCTCCCCCAGGCTGACTTGCCACCGTCTAGATTCTCCAGTGGGAAGACCTCAGTTCCAGCACATTAAGGCCGCTGCTGAGTGGCTTCTTGGCCCCCAGTGTGAATGTGCTTCTGATTTTCTGCCTCGTAGAAAGAGGCAGCCTTACAGACCAACTCAGCCCCCGAAGGGTGTTCAGTGCTATCACTGTGGGCTGGATTCCCAACAGGGATACCTAACCAGATCTCTGTTTATGTCACTTACAGGGCCTACGTGCTGCTGGAGGGTCTTCAACCCAGCACCGTTTGGGGTGTCTCTGCTTTCACTAGAACAGGCTAGGGAAGTATGTTCTGGGGCCAAGGAACATTCGAGGAGGTCTGGGAGGTTACAACACTCACTCCTGGTCACCCCCTTCTTCCCCCCAATACCTGAGCTGATGATCACCAACACCCATCCTTCCAGAACCACACGGTACCCTGACTTGTTAGCAAAAACAGTCCAACTTACCCCCTGTCCCAAGGACACCCTTGGTTCCAGACCCTCCTTTCCTGTTTCTGAGGGAGGTAACCGAGCCCCCGCATGTCCCACATTTGAAGGAAACTCCTCAGGAAAGATCAAGCCTGAGGTTCCGCCGTTTTGACACCCCCAGGGACAATGATCAAAGAGGGTTTAGGAAAACACCTTCTTTTAGGGGCTTCCTGCTTCCAGCACAACTCTCTCCACAGTTGAGTTGCTTACAGAAAACACCGTCCAGTTTCTACTCCGTTTGACAAGCATTCGTGCAGGCACCTGGCCTTGTGCTGGATTTTGGGGGTATAAAATCAGATAACAGGACTTCTTCGCTTGAGCAGTTTATAATCCAGGAAGAAGCTCCCAACTTCTTACGTAATCGTGTTACATATGCACACGCACACACACAAGGAGACGTGCGTGCAAGGTCCCAACACAGAAGTGCTGTAAAGGAGGAAGCCATCGGGGCTGCAGGGGTAGGGATGGCCGGGGGAGAATGTCATGGCGCACAGGGACTGGAAAAATTCACGCGTACTTCCTGTTCAAACTGGTGGGCTGAACACACGTTACCTCCACTAACTCCTTAAGCCCTACTAAAAATGACAACACGGGACTTTTGAAGAGAAAGGAATCTTTAAGGACAGAGAGGACAGGAAAGGAAGTCACAGCAAACACATTCCCTTGAAGTGGAAAAGCAGAGGGGCATTTGATGACAGGCTCAGCAGAGCAGAGGCGGTGGCAGGAGTCTCAGCTGCCAGGGGAGGTAACTGCACTGCAGAACCCAGAGAGCTACAAGATTCCTCTAACGGTGAAGGTGGAGCTGGAAGCGAAGGAAGGGCTGAGGGTTGGTCGAAGAAGCGATAAGACGCTAAGGTGCTTTTGTCTCTCCACCACCCTCCGCCCTCTGCATGCAGATAGCTGCTAGCCTGCTCCTCCAGGGCAGGCGACTGGGAGGCTGGGCTGGAGGGATGCTGGGTTGCGGATGTGAGATGCGGTTGGGGGAGTCCATGAAAGTCTGCATATAGAACTGAGAGAGCCCAGGACGATAGCACTGGGCTCATCCCCTCCTAGGAAAAGAGTTAAAAACAGACTAGTCCAAGAAAAAAGGCTTAAGTTCCCACAGTAGGAAAGCCCAGCCGGGTCACCCTACATAGCGAAGCTGTTTCTATTCAATGGGCCCCATCTGCAAGCTTGGAGCCTTACAGGACCTGACTCCTAAGCTAGAGAGAGCAGCCCTGACTTGCCAGATGTTTGAGAAAAGCCTTGTGAATCAAAGGCAAAAAACAAAACAAACAAACAAAAAAAACAATAACAATTTTAAAAAAGGAAATTAGAAGAAAACCAAGAACATTCAGGGAAAAAAATTCTATAAAATTTTATATTTTTTCAGTATTCTTAGAAGAGGAAGAATTTTATCGGTGAAACAGAATCAGGATACCCTAGAAGAGTGGGCATTCATAGAACCAAAAAATAAAGAACTCTTGGAAACACAAACCATGAAGAATCAAACATATGGAAGATAAGTTGAAGAAATCTTCCAGAGAAAAGGACAAAAGTACAAGAGGTTAAAAAAAAAAGGGTAAAAGAATGAAATTAGGAAAATAACCCAGGAATACAAAGTAATTTAAAAAAATAAGAATGGCATAAACAGATATTATCAAATAACTAATTCAAGAAAATTGCCCAGACCTCAAAAACACTAACTGCTGGGTAGTAAGAGTGCATCAAGGCCAGTGCAGTGGAAGAGCACATGCTCACACCAAGGCACATCACCGTAAAATTTCAGAGCACCAGCTGCAGAAGATCCTACCTGCTTCCAGGACACCTTCTACACGGGACCAAGAACCAGAATGGCACCAGACCTGCTCAGTTTTCTCCTTTGCCCTTACCACCAATTCATTGGCCATAGCACTAGAAGCTACAAGACTGGAGCAATGCCTTCAACAGCCTAAAGGAAAATAACTGCCAACCCAGAATTCTATACATGGCCAAACTACCAATCAAATGTCCAAGCAGAACAAGCACATTCCCGGACGCGCATGTTTTCAAAAATTAACCTCTCACACGTACTTTCTTAGGAAGCTACCTCAGGATGTGGTCTGGCAAAAGAGAGGAGCACAGACAGGAAGACTTGAGATGCAGGAGACAAGGGTTCCGGCCCAGGAAAGAGGTGAGGAACTTCCAGGATGGGGAAGATGAAGTCATCATGAAGACGGCTGCTGAGTGCACCTGAAGTCCAGGTAGTACAGAGGGGGAGCAAGCACATCCAAGATGAACTTGCTAAAATGCCCGATGGGTGGGAATAAATGGAGAGGACATTTACATTCGTAGGAGAATGTCTAGGTAGGAATTCATGATTGGCAAGCCGACGACACAAACGAAGAAACGAGACAATTATTAACTCCAGGGAAAATGAAAAGCCGTGCCAGGAAGGAAGTGTAGTTGTGCTTTCCTACACGAGCATGCTGTGAATTACACGAGCATGCTGTGAATGCCGTCATAATGATGTGAACACCGCATACGGATCTAACCACAAACGAAGGTGGGAGCCTATGGGAGACCGAGGAGAGGAGAATGGGAGGTGGGGGAGGGAGGTGCGGAAGAGAGCGAGTCTTATCCTCCAGAGCGAGAATGCGATAGGCAATTCCTAACCCTGAAAAATGAAGAGACAGGTAGTAGACGGTGGTGTGTAGCAACGTGGAAGCGAATCTCTACAGAGCAACTCAAGTGGGCGGGCGCCTGTGGGAAGTGGGCTTGAAGGAGGGAGAAGGGGAAGGCCGGGGCACCGCTGTTTTTCATAATAAGGTTTATAACTGTCTGACTCTTTAAGACTATGTATAACTTAAATGAAATTAAAAAAAAAAAAGAAGTAAGATTTCCTTGGGTGGAGAGAAAGGAGAAACAGTCTTCAAGGCAGAAGAAATGACGTGGACAAACGCGCAGACGGGCGGTACAGTGCGGTGTGCTGAGAAGTGCCCTGGAGTGCGGAAGAGGCTCGGGAGACAGGGAAAGCTGAGCAGAATCCAGGTCAGGAAGGGCTGTCACTTCAGGTCACTTTCCAGGATGCTGGGAGAAACCTGAAATTAGGCCGCGGACCCATGGGTAATGGGAGAACTGCTGGGGTCCCTAGAACGGACAAATGTCAGCCTGACTTGCAGAGGGGGAGGAGCTTGGGGCTGTAGAACAGCGGCTCAGGGGTCAGGTTAAATTCTCCCATGAACTTCCAAGCGGATGGCTTGGCAGCAGAAAAGGGTAATAAGAAATCAACATGAATTCACGAAGTCACACCAGAATAATCTCTCACCGACATCCAGCGTGGTTATGAGACTGGGAACTCAAGACAAAGCTGCGCACACACCCCTAAATTTCAGTATCTGTCTTTGGTGGACAAGAAGAAGATGTGTGGGCTAGGTGACAGTGCGCTGGGGTCACTACAGAACTGACTGACCACAGCGATGGAGCACGTCCTTTGCTCAAGGGCTCACAGGAAGCAAGGCCAGTCTGCAAAGATGCCGAGGAGACCTGAGTCAAAACTGCAAATAGTTCCCTTCGTCCTAGGTGATTTCTGTCCCAAGTCAATATTTTTAACCAAGCATTGGATGGTGCCATTTTCATCAGATTCCTGTGTGTCAAAACCTAAGAAGGTTATTAGTTGGGATGGAGAGACCACTCTTCTAAATGACCTTGACATGTGTGATAAAAGGACCTAACCAGGCGTGAATCTAACCACCTAAGCTTAATGGGAACAAGGTAAACTCCTTTGCATGGAGCATATGGGCCAGCTTTCCCCGTAGCCACAGATTTCTTAGACTCTGGGCAACGATAACCACTTGCAGTTAAGACACCAGTCTCCTCTGTATCTTTGCAGACCGGCCTTGCTTCTTCCGTTGGAAATGTCTTCCAGCTTTCCCCTCCTTTGTCTAGGCTTATTCAACACAAACTCAATTATCAGACTCTATAAACTTCTTTTTCATTACAACTTCTCTTTCTACCCCAGTCCCGGTGGAATTTGATGTCCCCGCCTTTAGGCTCCCACTGGACCCTGCTGATGCCTGTCGGAGCAGCTGCCGCACGTTAGGTTAGGGCCGTTTCTTCCCTCTCTGAGAGAGAGGTGTGGTGAGGCAGACAGTGGCTGGGGTGTCGGCTAAGTCCCTTTGCCTCCTTGTGCCTCCCTTTCCCTCTGTGGAGACAGGGTGGTAATCGGTCCTACCTTACAGGGTAGTTAAGAGGCTTAAACGGGCTAATATGAAAGACTAGAACACAGCACTGGCTGTCCTTTTAATGCTCTTTTAATAGCCACTGGCCACCTTGTCATTTTCGTCTGTGTTGCAGCACTGAACACAGCACTTGGCTCGAGGTACAGCACTGGCTGAAACTCCTCAGTGCCTCTGCACTGCCCCCTCTAGGAAAAGACCCCACACTCCTCCCCCCCGCCTACTGACTACCTCACCGGCCTCTACTCTCCCCTTGACACCCCTCAAGTCCTGCCCCACAGCCTTGCAAAATGGGCTCTCTGTGGCCAAATATCTCAGCCCCCGACCTTCTCCCGGCCTTTGCATTGGGACGTCCAGCTCCCTCTCCATAGTGGTCTTCTGGCCAGAGCTGTGGTCACAGCCAGGAAGCATGGAGGGGAGTGACAGAGCCAAGAGGGTAGTGTCTGGCTCCCCCTCTGTGGGGATGCATAGCTGTGGACCAGGACATGTCACCCCTACAGTGCCACCAGGACATTTCTTCAACTGAATGCTTTCCCACAGAGCCTATGGGCACAGTAAGGGGCCCTCACCACACGGTGCCATCGGCCCTTCAGAGCACACCCCGCCCCTCAATGCACACATGCCTGAAGGCCCAGTTAACTCAGACTGCTGCGTCAGCACTAACCACACTTGGGGGTGCTGGCTGAGCACATTCTGGTTTCTATGGCACTCCAGGTGAACTTTATGAGGTCAGAGGCTCTGTCATCTCCACTGTAGGAAACCCTCAGATTCCCAGCCCAGAGCCATGAACTTGGAAGCTGCTCCCCAAACCTCACTGTTGATTTTGATAAGCTGAAAGCCCTAGTTTGGGATGAAGTGAAAACTGTCCTTTGCGCTAAGAAGAAATGTTCACATTGCTCTCTGTGACAACGTTTAACCCCTGCTTTATTTTAAGTTTAGAAATTAAAACAAAGAAAGTACTGCATGAGTCCTCCAGCTTTCCAGGGAATCGGGGCTTCCAAAAGCTAGGGGCGGGCTCCTGATGTAGATGCTCAGATGGCCTGTCAGTGGGACAGCAGTGCCATCTAGTGGCCATCTTGCTTAACGCAGCAGCTCCTCCATATTCCCACACTCGTATTTTTCCCACGGGTCTCAGGAGTCCTATGCCATAGAAACCTGTTTTCCCAAAACCATGTGAATATGCTTCCTTCTTTTTTCTTGGGTCGACAACTGTTAACCTTTTGAAGGATCAGTGCTCCATGGAATTTCATGGAGAAAAATGTTCTCAAAGTGTGGTCCAGGGACCCACTTGAAAGGTTCCCAAAGAGCTTTTTAGGGTTTCTACAAGTTCAAAGTTATTTCTGTAATACTAAGACATTATTAGCCTGTTTAGCCTCATCCTTTCATGAGTATTCCCTGTAGATTTCCAGGGGCCGCCTGACCTGAGACAAAGCAGAGGCAGGTATGAGAATCTAGCGGTCGTATGCCAGCTATTCAAGAGATTTGTAGAGTTACAAAAACAATGTCAATTATTTTTTGGTTTTTGGAAAATGATCATTTTTCTTAAAATCATGTTATTCATATTAACATGTATTTATTTTAAATGAATTGATTTTTTAAATTGCTGCTTTAATTTTGAATATGGTAAGTATCGAGAGCTATTGCCCACCTACAATGAACAGAAGCTTTTTGAGGTCCTCTGTAATTTTAAGAATGTAAAGGGCACTAAGACTAAAAAAGTCTCTGGACCACTGCTTTTGAGAGTTAACTGAAATGTTGGGCTGTGTCACTGTCATCATTTCTGTCCTGCCTGGTACACAGGGGAGGCCTGTCATCTCCCTGATACAGGGCACAGAAGGATGTATTTTTTTCCTGGGGAGGAGGTACTTAGCTTCCATTAGGTTTTCAAAGGTGTCTGTGACATGGCCCACCCCTGCAAAGGTAGGGACCACTTGATAGTGGACACAGCCTAGGAGCTAGATGGCCTGGGACTCCCGACCTAATGCGTCTGTGTGTGGGGAGAAGGGAGAGGCGGGTGAAGGTCTACCTGCGTTCCTCTTCGTTCAGAACGCCTGTCGGAACTATGGAGGAATCAGGTAAATCTCCATTTTCATTACATTTAAAGCAGCAACCTTTCCTGGCCTTTGAAAGTATGATTTATATCATGCCGTGTCCATACAAGGCCTTAATCAACTAATACGAAAATGGGTCTACCCCCTGGGGTGACCATTGAGAGACTAGCCTGGAACTGAATTGCTTTTCCGAATATTTGCTATGCTGTTGACCCTTCGAAATGAGGTTATTGGATTTCTTTATCAGTGACACTGTTTTTATTGCTGTTTTCTAGTTCATTAACTTTAGTTTTTCTTGGTTGAATGGTCTTCATTTTTATTACTTTTTAAATGATAAATCATTTAACACTATGAATTTTCCCTTTAAGTACAGCTTTGCCTATCTCCCATAAATTCTTATAGGTAAGGTTTTAATTTTAGGAAGATTCTAAATAAACTATAACTAGAGTTTTAATTTTTATCATCAAAAAATTATTTGAGAGGTTTTTAAATTTTCCTTTTAGAAAATTCATTAATTTCCAGTTTTATTGTATTTTTCTAACAACTTTACTGAAGATACAATTGACGTACCAAAAAAATTCACCCTTTAAAGTGTACGATTCAATGGCTTTTAGTATATATTCAGAGTTGGATAATAATCACATTTAATTTTAGAACACCTTTATCAGCCTGAAAAGAAGCGCTGTATTCATTAACCATCGTTCCTAAGCCCCCCCGCCCCTCACTCCCAACCCCCCACCCGAGCAACCTGTTATCTACAGACTGGCTTCTCTGGTTGAAGGCACCTCATGTAAGTGGAATCATATAATCTGTGGCCCTCCGCATCTGACTTCACTTACTATCTTTGAGTTTTACCCAGGACGCATTATGGATCAGGTTCCTTTTTATGGCTGAATACTATTCCACTCTAGAGACAAACCACGCTGTACCCATTCATCAGTGATGCGCATTTGGGTTATTCCCACCTTTTGGTTATTATCAGTAATGTTGCTATGAAACTTTGTATACAGTTTGTGTGTATATGTTTTTTATTCCCCTTTGGTACACACCTAGAAGCAGAGCTGCTGGAATGTATTGTAAGTCTAGGTTTCACAGGTTAAGGAACCGCCAAACCGTGCCGTGAAGTAGCTGCCTCATTTTCGCCGTCTCACCAAGAATTCCCCGTGTCCTTGCAGACCCGGTCTTCAAAAACACTTGAGTCACATTAGCGGCCGTGAAGGGTACCTCACTGTGGCTTTTATCAGCATGTCCCTCGTGACTAAGGACACTGACTGAGTCCACTGAATTTTGGTCAGAGACTGTGGCCCGATTTTAGAATCAGATTTTTCTTCGCAGCTTAATGTACAATCAATGAACTAGCCTATGAATCACAGGAGAAAAAAAAAAATCTGGTTTTTTTTTTTTGTACGATATGGTAGTTTTCTCTGGAGAAACCTGATTCATAAAGTAGATATTTTGATATACGTATTATTTAATTATATCCTCACTTAGTTAGCTGTTTGTTAAAAACTCAAAGTATGTTAAAACCTACTATTCTTACATGGGTTTCTTCTCATAGTTCTAGCACATTTCCCTTCAATGCACTGAGGTCGTGTTATTTGGCACTTAAAGATTGGTGACGGTCTCAGCTTTGAGAGTTACATTCTTGTTAATAGAATGGTTCCCTTTGTGTGAGAACGTTAAAATGGGGTCTGCCTGATACTGAGATCGCTCGCCCTAAATGTACCATCACTCACACCGACGCTGCTTCTTGTTAGTTGCGTTTGCACAAATACTTTTATCATGTTTGCTATACGTTTTTTGGTTGTTTTTTTTTTTTGTCACTTTAAATGTCTCTGGTAAATAGAATCTAGTTAGGTTTGGGGTTTTTTTCTTCTTGTTACTCAATCTAAACTTCTTTGCTTTAAATGGAGGAATTCATCTCATTTACATTTATTTCTAAAAATTGCAAATTTAGTCTCACTTCTTTTTTTTTGGTGTTCTATATCTTTTAAAATGTTTTCTTGTTATATCTTTGTTTTCAGCCCTTCGATAAACTCTATTTTTTGCACGTTTGTGATGTATAGTTTTTGACAAGCAGTTACATATAAGTTTTGTATAGTTTCACATAAGCAGTTTCTAATTATATATATATAAGCAGTTCATAATCACACCATTGGTCTCCTACAAATTTCTCAAAAGCATTGTTAACTTCTATGTTTTTAAAGTTAAAGAATCTGACAGTATTCTCTAATTCCCCTCACGTGACACCTTTTCTCTCTACACCACCGTTTCGTTGCCATCAATTTTTAGGTCTTTGTCACAATGATCTGGACATCTTTGCTCTACAGTGCTAGTATTATGTTATTTTACATATCTAATATTTTGAAGAAATAATTTTAAATGTTCATACAATTTTATTACCAGACACCGAGCAAGTTCTTAGATGGCTCTTTACCTGGACCAAGCCATCATTTCTGTCCATCCATGGCCTGGCTTTCCTAATCTTGAACTTGAATTTTGTCTCCACATTCATTTGGAGCAAAACCTCAGGCAGTTATGAAAAGAAATCCATGTCACTAGGACCTTTCCTGAATCCCTAACTGTCTGAGAGCATCTTTGGGTTGCTGACACACCAGGAAGGAAAGCTTAGCTGTGCACAAAATCCTGAGGTCACAAGATTTTCTAGATTGTGTTTTGTTGTCTGGAATTTACAATTACAATGAAAAAACATAATGCTTAATTTCTTTTATTAAGCCAAGTAAGATAAAATAACACACAAGCACTACCCAGCAATACACATACCTACTGCTTTGATATTGACAAGTGCAGATGATCTTATGCCTGTGACACTGTCGTCTCTAAGATGACATTGATCATGACGTGTGCCATTAATTTAACAACAGGTGCTCGGGGGCAAAGGGCATGAAAGGTATAAATGCCATTTGTGTCTATTTGTTCATCTTTACTGGCAGACAATAAGACATATCTGTCCATGTAATATTTTACTTTAATATTAAAGCCAGTATTTAAGTCTTCTCGGCTAAGTTTTAAGGATTATAATAAAATGTTTTGGCCATTAGCAATCATATATGAAATGATAGTAATTTTGTGCTTTCTAAGCCTATGTTCATAACCGTGATCTTTCCGGGCACCAATTAGAATTAATATCATCATTTCACAGCACATTCAGGAACGCCAAGATTTTGTCTACATTTCCTATTTGGAAATTGTTATTATTTTACAAATCATATTTGAGAAGGCCTGAGTGAAGTTCTTTCGGATGCATGAATTGGCCATGTCTAACTTCTAGCTGTGAAGGTTCCAGTCAGTGCAGGGGATGTGGCGGGGCCTACTTTTATTGCATTCTTCCATAGGATATGCAATCTTCTGTTTACAAGGTGTCTGCATAATGGAGCATTGAAATAAAAATCTATCTTCTCAGAACATTTTATGCAACTATGGGGGAGAAAAGTATTTTTCCTTAATCCGTCTAAATTCTTGGCTAGGGGCCCTGTAGCAAAAGTCAGATGAACACAAGAAAAGCATACGCATTTACTTAATATACGTTTTATGGAACACAGGAGTCTTCATAAGGACATGAAGATCCAAAGAAATGGTTAAGCCTGAGCATTTTCATGCTAGGTCTGATGAAGACTGGGATTTCTGTGGCAGGACAACAGGCAAAGGGCATGGACAAAGTATAGTAACCTGGGGACCCAGCAGGGCCTGTGCAGGCCTCTCTGTGCTCCTGTGCTCTGTGCTCCTAAAGGCAATCAGGATGCTCTTCCTCCAGGTATAAGGGGGGCACCTCTCACATGAGGGTCTCACGGCCCGTTTCAGAGGAAGGCCAGAAAATCCTCCCTGCACCGGCAACAAATTCCGTCCGTGTGGCCTATACAGTGTGGCATATTCGGGGGTCCTGCACCCTGAACCCTGCTACGATAAAAGGGCGTGCCGAATAAGTCGAAAGCACAAGGGAATCGGCAGTGTGATGTCAACACAAATGACTCAACTGAAATGACAATTCGATGTGAAATTACAGTCTGTAGGTAACTTCACACGTGCGAAAGCAATGACAACCACATCCTGACGTACTAACTAGTCTGTCACCTGTAGGTGGTCTGAGTATCAGCTGCAGCATGCCTTCAATTTGGAAAGGTGGGCTGCCTGAACATTTAGAGACTACATTGTAAACTACAGTTGGAGATCAATGTTGTTTATAGTTGTGGCTGTTTGTTCAATGTTGCAACTTAATGTCTCCTTGTCGAAACCTTTCCTTTGGATAACAGTCCTGAAAGATGGCTAAGCCAAGAGCTAAAGGAGCACTTTTAAGCTTTCGAGGCACATGACCATGAGCCGTCACGGAAACTTGTCTGAATTTACAGTCTTGACCGGAAACAAGAGTACATAGTTCCTCTCTGTCTTTGCCAAAATTGCTTTCATCATTCTTTATATTGTACGTCTGATGGGTGAAAATGAAATTAAATATTGTTTTAATATGCATTTTTGATGCCTAGTAAATTTAAGCATTTTTCATAAGTTCCCTATTTTCTACTGATTTGAAGTACTACTTTATATGTGAAGACTATTAATCCTTTATCTGTCATGTGTGTTAAAAAATATATTCCCAATGTCCCATTTACATTTTGATTTACTCATGATATTCTGACCACACACAAGTTTTCCATCTTTACTGTAACAAAATCTATTAGTCCTTCCTTTACTCTTTTCCTTTGCTATGATCCAGCCCGGTTTTTCTCCACACCTGGTTCCTTTTGAGATTTTCTCCTTATGATCGGCTTTGGGTAAATTTATTTGCAGTTCCTGGGTGTAATTTTCTCTGTATTTATCTTTATCTTCTTTTTGTACTTTTTACATTTGTACTGTACTTTTTTCCCACTACCATTTATCCCCCTTCCACCCTCCTTCCACCTTCTGTGCACTTTTCTTGCTTGAATTTTACACCACGGGCAGCCACCCCTGCCTGCTGGCTCCCCACCCGGGCAGCAAAAACGCCGGACAGAAAGTTACCTCGCTGCTGGCGTGTGCCAGGTAGTTAGGCCCATGTTGGCTGCACCTCTGCTGAACATGTACAGGTTTTTCTGTCTTGTAACTCTTCCCTAAACAAGAGAGTGTAACAACTATTTTCACAGCATTTGCACTGTACCAGGTATTGTGAGTAACCTAGAGGTGATTCCAAGGGCACAGGAGGATGTGCATCGTAGGTTGTATGCACCTGCTGTACCATTTTTTACAGGGGACTTGAGCACCCACGGATTCAGATACCCACGGGGGTCCTGGAGCCACGGGGATTGCGGCCACTGAGGAACGACTGAGCTTCCTCTAGGTGTGGCTCACAGTCTTTCTTCCGCTTAGAAAATCACCAGACATTTTCTCCTCAAATATTGCTTCTGCCCTCATTCTCTCTTTCTTTTTTCTCCTTGGGGTTAAAACTGTAAGTATGCTAGATCTTTCACCAGGACCCTTTGCGCATCTTTTTTTCTGTGATGTCATCATTTTCTCTTTGATTCTTACTTTGTTTTCTTCTTCCTTATTTTATCTGCCATTTCAGCTGTATCTAACCCCGTTTACAGTTTCAATCATAGCTGTTTTTCAACTCTAAAATTCCCATTTGATTTCTAAGTTGTTACTACTTTTCTGCCAAAATTCTCCCTCTTGTTTAATTCCTTCAACATAGTAATGAAAACTATTTTAAAGTCCATGCTAACTTCCATTTTAACTTCTTTGTCTGCATCTCCCATGGATCTGCTTCGATTGTCTATTTTTATTTTCTCTTCATTTCCAGTCAAATCTCAGTTGGCATGTGCTTGGTTATATTTGAAGAAGTACTAGATATTGCTCATGAAAATTGTGTGGGTAGTTGAGGCTCTAGATGATATCATCTCCCTTCTGAGACAATTTTTCTCTCAACCCCAGACCACTTAATGCCGTCAGGTAGCTAGGTGATGCGAAGCTAGCCTTCTGTCCCTATGGAGGTGCAGATCTGTCCCTAATTCATGCTTATTCCCAGGCTACGACCCTGAGAGCCTCAGCTGAAAACCAGATCCTTCCCTCCCAGCTGGGCTCCTACCTGCAAGTTTGTCCACTCAGCCCCATGGCTCTAAAGCCCTGCTCAGCTGTTTTATTCCATTAGCAGCTGCTTTTGAACTTGACAGCTGCCTTGAGAGGAACATGAAATACTGGGCTTTCCACCTTTGCTTCCTTTTTCTCCCAGGATCTTAGCCCTGCAAATTCTCACTGCTTTGGAAGCTCTCCAGTGCTTTCAAACAAGTGAATATTCAATATTTCCTTGTTTGCATCAAGAGAGAAAACAGCCTAGTCTACCATTGCTGAAAATGCAGCCCTAGGGAATCACACAAAAAAATTTGCTGTTAGTCTGTTTCTTGATGCCTGTAGGATTATTTTTAATTAAAAACAATTTGATGAGGCTATACCTAGGTATGGGTTTCCTCTAAAAGTTATCAATTTAAAGCCTGATAATGGAAAATCTTTTCTCATATCTTTTTGGACAATTGTATTGGTTCTATTTTCCCTGATCTTTTGTCCAAGAATATCTATTACATACCCATATACTAAGCTCTCCATTTTCAACCATTGCCATGTATCATCTTCTTGATCAGCATTTTCCTCTATTTGTCCATTTAATCTGAATTCTGAGCTCTTCCCAGTTTTTCCTGTTGATTCAGTTCTCTAAAGTTTCAATTCTGCTCTTTACGTCTGTTTTGGCAAATTTTAAGTCTGCAAATTTGTAATAATTGTATTGCAACGTCCTTGCAAACTTTCTTGTACCGATTTTTAACCTTATTTTATGATTCACATCTCAGCTTAGTGTCCTCTGTGACTGTTTTCCTCTTCATTCATGGAGTTCACACCCTTCAACTTTTTGAGGCTGTCGAGTGATTCTCTGACATAACCCTAACCCTGCCCTAGATCATTC
Organism: Macrotus californicus; assembly: GCA_007922815.1. Taxonomy (NCBI): domain Eukaryota; kingdom Metazoa; phylum Chordata; class Mammalia; order Chiroptera; family Phyllostomidae; genus Macrotus; species Macrotus californicus. The sequence continues at coordinate 8,991 of VMDR010000776.1, read as the reverse complement.
CCAAATATGTGCTCCTCCTTTGGGTCTCCCAAATGCTGTCAGATATATTTTCTTTATAGTGGCTCATACTTTGTAGGCCTGTAATTTCCACTTGAGGAACTAAATTAAGTGTATCTACATAGGGAATAAGTATTTTGAATCCTGGGATTTACAAATAACTCTTAGGGTCACCACCAGAACATTGGGAGCTAAGAACACAGGAATAAAATTGGGTGACTACATTGCATTTCAAAGTTTCAATATTCCATGGACCCCGAAGCTACATTTTTACTTGTTTAAATATTTGTAATACTCAAAAGAACCTTCCATGGCAGGAGCACACTGTAGTTCTGTTACTTGTTCACCAAACACTGGCTAATTTCCTGCAGTGATAAAAAAGAGAACACAGTGTGAAAGGACATGTACCCTAACATGGTGTAATATTTGAGGAGAGAAGAGGAAAAAAGTGTATTCGTGGAGAAAATTATCTTAGTGGAGAAAAGTATAACCTATTTGAAAGAGGTTTGAAGAGGGAATTGGGAATTATCTGACCTATTTCATCAAGAGAAACTATGTATGATGTTAAGTCAGTTGATTCATTTCAACCAAATCCCAGAAATCACCTACGTTTAATGTGACATCAATGTTAAGACAGATAAGGAACATCTTGCATTGGATATAAGAAAGCTCTTGTATAATTCAAGGTGAACTATTAATGCTATTATGTTTACTATAATTATTACTCTTTTCTGTGCTTCTCTAGGGCAATAGTTATTGACTTCAGAGGGCTGGTGAGACAGATTCACAGGGAGGAATATATTGGGATTGCTGCAATTTTTCAGAACATTACCTATTCCCAGACAGACACACTTCCCTTCTACTTCTGGGCGTTGCCTTGAATGAAAAAAGCACCAATATTTGCCACTTAAAACAGAGCGTTTTCATGAATAAAATTTCTAAAGAATCTTACTATTTATGTTCACATTGTTTGCCTTGTGTCTTTTCTAATTATACAAAGTCTCCCCTACCCCTTCACCTCTCTGCTGTCACCATCATTCCATTTCATCTGGTCCCTCTCAGCAAACATCAGTGGCCAAGGTGGCCGCGAGAATGCGTGAGTGACGATAGCGCATGCTTTGGGGGCGTCTACCTGTCACGTGCATTGTAGAGATGGCTTTGTCCCTTAAATCTTAGGTGGCTCCTTCCTCGGGTTCTATACTGCAAACCCATGCGTAAGTGGTAACAACAACCGCTGGGACAAACCTGTCCCTGGCTTCGATGACTTGAGCTTGACAGGATCGTAAAAGATCATGTGTCTTCACTTTATTCTTTCAGTTTTATGGTGATGAAGATTAGGTGGAAGCTTCTCTTTTTTAATTTCCAACCCTGACCGCTCTACCCTCTTGAAAATGGACAGAAAGAACCCATCTTCTGGGCCATTAGCCTTGACTTTCATGGTACATTTTTCCTGCAGCAAATTGTCTGCCATTACTGCATGTTTGGGACACTCTCACACAGAAAATAGTCTTTAGTTGAAAGACCTGAAATAATTTCCCTCCTGATCTATGGCCCAGCATTCACTAAACTGCAGACTTACTGAATAAACAGGATGGCTGGGACAGAACAGGGGCCGCAGTCACTCAAAAATGCATCAGAGAAGAGGAATCTTCCCGGAAGAGGCGCTGACTCACCTGCCCACATCTTCTGCTCTGACTCCCCTCTGAACCTGGGCGGAGACAGTTCACTTTGCCTTTTGGATTTCAGCTACTGGCCCCTAAGTGTCTGCTGCACCACGGTGACCTTGGCTCACAGAGGACACATTTGAGAACTATGATGACCGCTAACAAAATTCAGTGTCACAACCAAACTATCATTTCAGCAAACGCCAACTGCACAGAGTATATATGACACAGCATGCCAGAGGGTCCCTGCAGCATGGGAGCGTCTCCTGGGGCACCAAATTGTGTTCAGAGGGGAACTCAAAGCAAAGTCTAACAGACAACGAACGAAGCCAAGAGGTTAAGGACTCCGGGTTCGCAGAGGAGCAGCCTCTGAATGTTTGCATGGCCGCACTGGGCCCCACCAGCAGGAAAACACAGCATAATCATAGCTGATATGCGGGTAGCACTCTACAATCGACGAATCCACAAATCTCTTTCTTGTTCCTGCACCCTTATGTTTTATACACATAACGACACCCCAGCCACGTGGTCCTGGGCAAGTCTCTTAACCTCTAAAAGACTTGGTTTCCATGGCTGTAAGAATGAAACAACAGTGCCGGTCTCTGAGGATGGTGCAGGGGGTTAAGGGCAGCACTTAACACACTGCACCAACAACTACGAGCCATGGCTGAAAGAGAGGAAACATATCTACCATGTGTTAAGTGTACTTCCAATCAAGTTGTCAGGGTTTTTTTTTGGTAGAACTTGATAAGCTAATTTTATCATTTATATGGCACTATAAAGAACCTACGATAGCAAAGAAAATCTTGAAGAAAAGTAAAGTTAAAGGACCCCATTTTAAAGCTACAATAATATTAATGGTGGTTGAAAGAATAAAATTTCTAGAAGAAATGACATTTTCACAAACCTTGGGGTAGCTAAATATTCTTAGACCAGACACAAAAATCAATTACCATAAAACAATGGATATGGTCACTGGACCTCTTTAAAAGTAAGAACAGTGAACAGAGTGCACACTCGAGATACCGGGAGAAGATATTGGCTGCACACCTATACTAAGAAGACTGGCAAAGCCAAGTGCTGGTGAGAATACAAAGCCACTGGCACTCCCGTGTACCGGTGGTGGGAGTGCCAGTTGATGCAGTCATCTCGGGAAACCACTGGGTTGCCTCTGCTAAAGGTAAGTATCCATAAATCCAAGATCCAGTGACTTCCATCCTGGGTATACGTTCAAAAGAAATTTAAAAAGCATGTCCCCACAAGACTTGCACAAGAATGTTCATAGCAGCTTTATGCATAATTGCAAAATCTGGAAACAATTCAAATGGACATTAACAACAAAACGGACACATAAAGTTTATTCGTATAATGATGTAGTGCACAGGAGTGTGATATCACTGCTGCCTGCAACACAGATGAATCTCACAGACCTCGTGTTTCATAGAGTCAGGAGGAAAGGATGCATCCTGTCTGAGTCCATGCACAGGAAGGTCGAGAATAGGTATAACTAATCTCTTGTGAGAGACATCAGATTACCTTTGGAGGTCACTGGTTGGGAGCAGGAGTACTGGTACGGGCCAACTGCTTGATCTGGATAGTGGTTTGTGGAGGAATCAGCACATAAACATTCACTAAGCTTCACACTTCAAATGTGTGTACTTTATTACATGTATGTATAAATGTGTACTTACACATTCATTACATATGCATGCCCATACATGTACAGACGTGTACATAAATGCACAGACTTATTTATACACACAGAGAGCTTCCGTCTGGTGTATAGGAGGCGGCCATTCTCGTGAAGACCCCAAGGAGCAGACAGTGAGCAATGTTGTCTCATTTCAGGGACAACGGAGGCGGAGCTCGATCATACGTGCAAACACGCTCCTGAGCTCGCAGACCTGACGAGGGGAGGGCCTGGGGTGCGAGCTGTGTGCTCCGGCACTGGAGCTGGGCACGAGTGCCACCTGCCTTGCCTCCTGCTGCTCCTTCATGGAGGACTGGAGCTCCCTCTGCTTCCCTGCCAGTCAGGGCAAGCTTTCTACCTTCACTGCCTGGTGCTAGGAGACTTCAAGTTCAGGTGGCTGAGAAGGGGAAGGTAGAAGGGCCATCAGAGGAAGCACATGGGTGCTTCGGACAGGATGCCTCACAGTAATTGGTAAAGAACATAAAGATGCATTTGTGACTATGTGCTAACTGCTTAGAGCCATGCATTACTATCGTGACTCACAATTGCGAGCCAGAACACCAGGACGGAGAAATACTGGGGCAGGGCTATTGCACAGGGCATGCAGAGATGCCCCTGCTTCCTGTGCTGCCAGCCCTGCAGCTGGCTCTGCTCCAGGCACAGGACAGAAACCAGTAAGTGGGAACACGCCACTCCACTCTGAGACTGCTTCATGCCTTGTAATTCCATTTCCAATTTCTAAAAGTACAAGTGCGGCCACTGTTATTTGTTATAATCTGAGAACACAGGTGCTACCAAAATTTGCCAGGGCAGCTCTCAGGGTCTGAAGGAATGACATCTGGGAGGGCAGAGGAAACGGCTAGTGCAAACTCCCTGGGTCCTTCTCTCCTCCCTTCCTGAACCAGGCAGTGAAGGTATAGCCTTGGCTGCTGTTTATAAGGAGCAGCACAGGGAGCAGGGGGCTGGCAGGTTGGGGAGGTGGCAAGGGGACTAGCAGAATCTGAGGTCTTGAGGGAGCCAGAACATGCTCCGAGCAGTGGATTTAAAAAATACCGAAAGCAAGGCCTTCTGGGAGATCTCTAGTTTTCTGCTTCCAGAGACCTGCCAGTGAAGGGGTTGGGAAGAGAAACTGGGGCTGGAGGTGTTCATACCCTTGTCAGGCGCCATTGTCTAGAGACAAAGCCTCACGCTGGGAAGGGCTTGATTAGCTCTGAACTAAGGAATGGGTCTTCGAAAAACTCAATTCTCCTCCACTCTCTGTGCCAAGAACCCCGGTGGGTCAACTTTCTGTTCTTACTTAGCTTCAGACAGAACATACTCTCTCGTATTCTTTCTCTCTCCCTCACATTCTCTCTCCTCATCTCTTTCTTCCCTTCCTGAACCAGGCAGTGAAGGTACAGAACTTATTTTTGCACTTTTGTGGTAAGGCTGAGATATTTTTATCTTTATAAATTATTTCCCATTCTTTAAAAAATATTTCATTTAATGAGATGTATTTCTAAGTGACTAGGGTTATGCATATTTCAATAGGCACCCTAGGGGCCTCCTGAGAGCCTGGTTTTGGCTGCAGTGTTCCTAAGTCCCCCTTGCTTCTGTGCTGGGTGTGGCCCCAGGAGCCAGGAGGTGACTGAGCCCCAGGAGAGGGTGAAGATGGAGGATGTATGCAGGGAGGGGGAGTGGGATGGATTCTGCCCTCCCAGGTCCCTTCTGGATTGCTTCCGTCAACTGAGTTTGTAAGAACTTGGGCCAAATTTCCATGAAGTCTGGGGTAGAGGGAGGGCAATAAAATGCCTCTGGGTCCGTCGGCAACAATTTTTTTTCCTGGAGACTGCTGTGTATAGATCTTGTACATGAGTGAGTTGAAAAGGGAGCCCCAGGTCCCCCAGCTCAAATAAACATTATGACATTTACATTATCTATATCAACACTGCCAGTATGGGTTTGAAAACATTTTGATGCATGAGCAAGCCTCTGGACTTTATAAACGGGGCTGCCTTAAATAGAAAATTGGGGGAAAGTCCAGGAATGGCTTTATTTTTTTTTTAGAGAGAAAGGAAAGGAGGGAGAAAGAGGGAGAGAAATATTGATCAGTTGCCTTTCATATACCCCCAACTGAGGACCTGGCCCGCAGCACAGGCATGTACCCCAACTGGGAATTGAACCCACGACCTTTTGGTTTGCAGGCTAGTGCTCAACCCACTGAACCACACCAGCCAGGGCCAGAGATGGCTTTCTGATGTGGAGGGGGAGAAAAGAGAAAATAGAAAGTATGAATGAATAAAAAATGAAAACAGTAACAATGACAGCAATAGCTAAATGTAATAGCTAGCGATTAGTATGCCCTTATATGACCTGAATATCGAGTTCCAGTTCTTACCTATGTTACATCATTTAACCTTGCAATAACTATAAAGCAACTATTGCCCCCATCTTTCAGAAGCAAAAATGGACTTTTAGAGAGATCAAGTAACAAGTTCGACTCTAAACAGTCACGTGAGTTAGAGAAGGCTTATCTGCTCCAAGTCTCTGGGTAAAAGGGAACTAGGTGAAGAACTGGGAGAGGTATCAGGAGAAGCAGAGAGAACTTTAGAGGCAGGAATCCAGGCGGCAAGTTCTGTGTGGATGGAAGAAAAATATTTGGGCTTATAAAATGGATATCATATCAAGAACTTCCAAGACATATTTTCATTTAGAAAGATTAAAAAAAAACTTGTTGACAGGTGTTATTATTTGTCTACAGTTTTTATAAGCAATAGGAAAATGGGTTATATGATAAAGAAAGGTAAACACTTTTCCTGGGGTGTCCCTCACCTGGTAGGAGGAGTTACTGGCTCGGAAAGCAGCCTTTGTGTATTGTCACATCTGTTACCTGCTGTCAGGGCGGTGTAAGAAGTACACTACTTGTCATCACCCTTTCAGATCAGAACTGGACCTCAGTGCCCTGAGAGCTTGTGGGCTTGTAGGCCCACTCAGCTTGGCAGCTCTGAAGGGGTGTGACTCTCAATGGCCTCCAAGTACCCTCCCTACTTTGCCTTTAGGTGTCAGGATGCTCTCTGCTCTCATGTTTCATTTACCGACTCATCTATCGGCCTATTTCTATCATGTATCTTCGTCTCTATAGATGGTTCCCAAACCTAAACGGTTGCAGCTACGGACCTGACATTCGTGAAGCCTGCCAAGGCTACGATCACGTAGAACACCAGGGGGTACAACACCGACGTAGAGCACCAGGGGGTACAACACCAATGCTGATGGGCACACGACACCAGCTCCAGACTGAGCACACAAACAAGCAGGTCTCCGAGGCTCTAGCCTGCCCTGCCCTGCCCTGTCTGACTTGGCCTGCTACCGGTCCAGGCAGGAAGCAAGCATAGGAATTTCAGGGGCCATTTTCCAGAGTTGGCCAGAGGCTGGTGACCCCTCCTGGTGGCATGGCTGGTAGGAGGTGGCAGCACAGGTGTTAGAGCTCTAGGACAGCCCTCCCAGCTTGGACCTTTCTGTCTTTGACTAGGTTGAGGAACATATTTTGGCGGGGGAGGAGGTGGAATATTTTTTTTGAAGATTTTATTTATTTTTAGAGATAGGGGAAGGGAGGCAGAAGAGGGGGAAAGAAACAGTGTGTGGTTGTCCCTCGCGTGCCCCTTTACTGGGGACCTGGCCCACAACCCAGGCCTGTGCCCTGACTGGGAATCAAATTGGTGACCCTTCGGTTCACAGGCCGGTGCTCAACCCATTGAGCCACACCAGCCAGGGCTGGAATATTTTTATTGGCATCTTTTAAAGATCTTCTTGATATTTTGACTTGGGATGAAATTCTTAAGGACCAAAAGGCTAAGTGTTAGACTAGTCTGCTATTGGAGAGGAGAAGTAGAAGTCATTTGCATTGAAAGCGCTGTAGAGGTGTCTATGGGTAAAACGGCTTCTCTCTCTGACTTTGCTATTCTTTCTGCCATTTCGTCACCCTTGTCTACCCAGTCATCGCAGTAGGGGACTGTAACTCTGAGGGCAAGAACGCACGATTTATGTTTGTATCCCACAAGGCACCTCGTCCTCTGCCTGTAACATGCAGGTGCTTGGTATTTGCTTGTAGGGTGGATGGGTGGATGCCCTGAGGTTGGAAAAAGAAGAGAGGAGATTTAAAAGCCCCTAACTCTGCCACCTACTACCTATGTGAGTTAGGCAATTTCTCATCTTTAAGCCAGAATTCCTTATCTTTTCAAAGTAGAAATTGCACCCACCTCATAGTTTATGAGGAGCCAATGAGATAATATTCTAAAAGCACTTAGCACAGTGCCTAGTGTGATTGGCCTGCTCAATAAATGTTACCTAGTTAAAGATAGGAATCAATATGAAGATTGAGAGAAAGGCAATTCAGACAGCTCATGGTGGATGACTGTAGGGTACATGGTCTTCTATTCAGGTCGGGGCTTAGGAAACCTCTCCAGAGAGTCTACAGGGCAGGGCACCAAAAGCAGGTGCCTAGTGAAGACAGAGAGAGTAAGGAGTGAGTTGGGAAGCTGGGGTTTGATTATGGGTCAGAAGGTTTGAGCAAGCACTTAATTCTTACCAAAAATTTAAAAATTAAAAAAAAAAAAAAAACCCACAACATTCTCTCAATCCAAGATCAAGGAGTAACTCTCCTCTTCTCACTGTGCACGCGGAAAGAACCCTTTTGCCTTTGGGGGAGGGGTTTCTCAATTTAGCACTGCTCCCGTTTGCCCTTTCAGACGTTGACTCAGCAAATGTGTGTGGAATATTTGCTGCCGTCTAGGTGCCGTATCGTTACGAAGAGCTCAAAGATGAATAAGCAGCCTGTAGTGGCCAGTCCAACACACGAGGAGCTTGGAAGTCACTTCAGTCCTTAAGAAAAAAAAAATACCCCTGAAATTCAATCACTTTTCTTAAACCAGTCAGAGAATAGAGGTCACAGGACAAACTGCCACCTCAAAACCCGGAGAGCTGGATGAACACAAAGAATCACAACTTGCCTGGAACAGAAGCCGCTGCCAGAACCCACTCGGGGGGGGGGGCATCGAAGAGTAACTGACTAGAGACTGGAGACTAAATGTGGACTAGCTTGAACCCTAAAGCTCCTGGAGGCCCAGTTTATTGAACTTCCCCACACTGTTATGAATGTTACCTCTAGTGGCCCCACCAGTTCTTTTTTTTTTTTTTTGCAGGGGCTGAGGAGTGAAGATGGAAGACAATTTATCCTCAGGCTTCTGGCATAAAGAGATAAAGCAAGAATCAAAACCAGACTCAGATGTGGCAGAGGCTCTGAAATTATCAGACTGGGAATTTAAAGTAGGTATGGTTAATGTGTTAAGGGCTCTAATGGAAAAAGTAGAAAACATGCAAGAACAGAGGGGCAATGCACACAGAGCGATGGGAACTAAGAAACAAAATAAAGAGCTAGCAATAATACAAATGAAGAATGTCTTGGATGGTCTCATCAGTAGACTAGACATGGCCAAGGAAAGAACAAGCGAGTCTAAGGACATGCCAGGAGAAACTCCCCAGACTAAACCAGAAAAGATGAAAGAGGGGGAGGGGAGAGACAGGATTTCTAAGAACTGTGGGACAATTATAAAAGGTGTAACAGACACTTAATAGAAACACCAGAAGGAGAAGAGAGGAAGG
>VMDR010000775.1:0-177847 GCA_007922815.1 Macrotus californicus | reverse complement strand
GTCACCCCAGCCAGCTCCTGCTCCTGTGCAGGCCCTCCTGTCACCCCAGCCACCTCCTGCTCCTGTGCAGGCCCACCTGTCACCCCAGCCACCTCCTGCTCCTGTGCAGGCCCTCCTGTCACCCCAGCCAGCTCCTGCTCCTGTGCAGGCCCTCCTGTCACCCCAGCCACCTCCTGCTCCTGTGCAGGCCCTTCTGTCACCCTGGCTACCTCCTGCTCCTGTGCAGGCCCACTGGTCACCCCTGCCAGCAAAGGCAAGAGCTCCTCTTCCTGCCTCCCCCCTCAGGGGGAAGGACCAAGACCAGAGCTCTGCCCCCCACCCCCGCCTCCTCTCCCCTTTCCTCGCAGCTCCCCCTGACCTTGTAAACTGGGATTGCTCTCTGGGGTTGGGCTGTTTTCAGCTGTTCTGACCAGGCAAGTTGCCCCTGGGGATGGGTGGTGCTGGCAGCTAGACCTAGTGGGCCTCCTGGGAGCGGGGCTGGCTGGACGCAACAGTGCCCAGAGAGTGTTGGCACCAGGCAACCCTGCTGCCTGGCTTTAATGAGTGGTGACCTCTGGTCTTCAGCTATGCAGGGCTGGGGAGGTGGGGAGCCTGAGGGGCTCTAGGGGGAGGCACAGAAAGCGGAACTGCCTTCTGAACCTGGTGGAGGAGATTTTTTCTTCAGGAGCCTCAAAGAAGGGGGTAGAAGCCCTGGTACCTGGGCTGAGGGCTGGGAAGGTGAGCAGAGTCCCTGGTGGGTAGCGGCTGGGCTGGCTGGCGGCCCCCTCCCATGCCAATATCCCTCAGGCTTGGTGGGTCCCTCCCTGAAGTCCTGGTGTAGCTGGCCTGGGACAAGCCACGCTAGGGGTGGGGAGGAGCTCATGGTGTGAGAAGTGGTTCTTCTTCCACAAGAGCACCTTCCCCTGTGGGCATACTGACCACTGCTGGAATGCACGCTCTGCCTTGTCATGGCTCTGAGCTGATGGCTGGCTGGGGCAGAACAGACTGAGCGCAGGAGAAACTGGAGCAGGCAAGGACAAAGGGCCCATCGGGGAGTTCAGGGGAAGCTTTCTGGAGGAGATGATTGAGCAGGGCCTTGAGGGCTGGATGGGCTTGTGCTGGAGGAAAGGGCAGGGAAGCCATCCTGGCTGAGGAAACACTGCAGACAGAGGTGCCCGTGGAGAAGCGAGCGTGGGATGTGAGGGCAGCCGGATGTTCCCGCAGGCCCTTTAGCTCCTTGATCCTACTATCCTGTCCAGACCCACCTCCCTCCTGGTTTGTCATACTTCCACTGATTCCCTCAGCCCTCCCTCTGCACCGGAAAGCATTCCTTCTTTGCTTCCCTGGAATCATTTAAAAAACCTCCCTTGGTCATCACTCAGCAAACACTGGTTGGACTCCCAGCTTGCTGGGCATTGGGGATCTATGTCCCCAGCCTGCAGCAGGTCATAGTGGGGGGACAGGCAGACACTCAAACCAGCCCCCACGTAGTGTGGCCAGGACTGGTTCATACTGGGTGCAAACCTGGCTTCTGAGAAACTGAGGTCCTCGCTGGAACCTTGACCCCCTCTCTCAGCATCTCAGAAGTGTTCGGCCCTTCCTGTCACAGCTGGGTAGTAGCAGGGGTGCCCATGTTCCAGGAGCAATCAGCAGGTCCCCCTTGCTTGGGAGTGTTCTTGTTTCCTACAGTGTTGGGTCACTCGGGCATTAGCAGGGGCCTGTTTGGCCAGCTGGTTCCCTAGCTGACTGAGTGGAATTCCGAGGAGGGTCCGAGCCGCTGGTCTCTGGGGCAACGCCATCAGAAACAGGGTCGCGGTTCTATCTCCCTGCAACCTGGGAACTGAAGTGTGTGCGGAAATACAATTCATAGATCAATGGATTTGACTTCTGCCTTTCCCAGGCTTTAATTTCCAGAAACAAAATGTCAGTGTTATGGCAGAAATTCTCTTAAGTTTTAGGGAACCCATCATTACCCAGAATTGTTTATGCATAGTTCGTATAGTGGGTGACGAGACCGGTTCTGAGAGGAAGGACCGCCACGGGCCTGGTCGCACTGAAACAGGGTAATCTCAGCCTGGCGGTCGGCTCTTCTCAGGCTTTAGATCCCGAAGCCTGCCCCTCGCGCCCCCACAGGAAAAACTGAGGGGGTTGTGGTGCTTCTGGAAGCTGAGCGCCAGCTCCAGAGTGTGCCAGCGAATGTCACTCACAGAGATATGAGTGTGTCTGAGTGTGAGTAGGTGAGTGTATTAATGTGCACAAGTGTCAGTGTGTGCATGTGAGTGTGATTATGTGTGATGTGTATGAATGTGAGTTTGTATGAGTGTGTGTGAGTCTGGGTGTATGTGTGTGAGTGTATATGTGTGTGTGCGTGAGCGTGTTTGAGAATGTGTGTGTTAGCCTGTGTGAGTGTTCATGAGTGTGAGTATGTGAATGTGAGTCTGTTATTGAGTGTGTGAATGTGTGTGTGTATGGCTGTGTAAATGTGAGTCTATGTGAATATGAGTCTGTGTGAGTGAGCATGAGTGTGAGTGAGTGTGAGTGTGTGTGCTCAGTGTGAGAAAGAAGATGGGTGAGTTGGGAGAAAAGGGCTCCAGCCCTGCCCCATTGCTTCCCACTAGCATGACCCCCTCACCTCTGTCCCTCATCAGGAACTGGGGGTGCAATGACGGGGACCTCAAAGTCACCCGAGATTTCTGAGAGCTCAGGAGTGTCAGGCACCCCATGGGGGTCCTTGAATCTTTCAAATCACACTATGCATTCTGGGGCTCCTCAGGCACACTTTACCTACCTTTCTTCCCTCGCCCCGGTTTTCAGGAAGCTGCTCTGGTGCACTGTGTCCATGCTGGGCAGGGGAGCGGGTGGTGCTGTTGTCTCTGCTCCTGGCATGAGACTGTCGGAGAAATGACCATTGGGGGCAACCTCCGTAGCCCCTAATGTGCAGAGCATCAGTTTCATTCCATTTTTACGTGATGCCCCTAAACTCACAACTAGCATTGGCTCAGTTCATTTCAAGAGAACACTCAGCCTTGCTGGATGCCCTTGTAAGGAGGGAAACCCACACTCCCTTCTAGAAACAGCTCTGATGACCTGATGACACAGCTTCTCAGGAAATCCAGGCCCCTGCAGCCCGAGGGGATGCTTTCTTCCTGAGGCTCTGGGCAGGGGTCGCTGAGGCTCTGCTGGCAGAGCAAACCTGGGCAGGTGATGAAGGGGGTTGGGCACACCTGGCTAGGGCCCCTCCTGCAGGAACAGCCCTCAGTCCATCTGCCTCTGCTGGGTTCGTATCTCTCCAGTCCTGCCTCTTTGTAGACCCCAAACAAGTTTTCAAAAGGCAGAAACTGATGGTAGCCTTGAAGGTCTTAATTTGGATCATTCGGGCTTCGTTTTTACTCTCACTTCTCAGAACCCTGAGTCTGTCTTCCTCGGTGGCGTGTCACCCATGTCTCTGAGATGTGGGGGGCAACTTTGGGGGAGGCCAGGGCCTCCCTTTCTAGAGGGTGGCTTCTGTCGATGCTTGCATACCCCCTCTAACATGTCACCCTGTGACCCTGCCTTTGGAAAAGCCTCTTTCTGCTACAGAAAGAGCCCCAGGGACTCAACTCTTCAGAAATGGAAGAGGGGTCTGTCTAATCATATGGATCTGCCTTGTCCTCTGGCAAAGGTGCTGTGGATGTGGCTGCTTGACACACCTCAGTTCCTTCCAGAACCGTGTCCTACTTCACCTACTCATGTGCCCATCCTTTGGTGCCCAAGGCCTGGCAGGTGCAGCTGGCTGGGGTAGCAAGTGGGTTCAAGCTTGTTCTGAAGGCTCCCCCTCCTCTGCTCATCATGAACTGTCTGGGAGCACCATAGGGAAACAAGTCCAGAGGCACTGACCCTTGAGACTGGCAAGAGGAGGAAGAAGACAAGGAGAGACTTGGAAGTGAGTCCCCAGGCCGCTTCTCCAGTCCCGTGGGCCCTGCACTTGGCAACTGGGGTGTCATTGCTCTGACCAGCCAACCGTGAGCTCCGTCTTTGCATGTGGAACGGGGGTGGAGAGTCTCTGCCTTTCCAGATGCATCAGCGGCTCCGCGTCTGCCTGGGCACAGGCATGGTTTTCTTTTTTGAGAAGGATGAAAGGGCCGTTCTCACAGAGAAACGTGCTTCATTTGTGCCGTGAGTAACTGTGAGCCCCACTCTGAAAACCACTTCATGCCGCGGCCAGGGCCTGCTGTGCTGAGCGTGGCAGCGCACGCCCAGCCAGGCACGCTCCTCTTGCAAGGGCTGAAATATCCTGCACGGGTAGGCATCCTGAGAAACTCGGGCGTTGTTTCTGAAGACAGCAGTCCGCGTTTGGGCCGTTTTGATTTACTGTTCATGTGGGGAGCCTGGTTAGTCCTTGAAAAGCGTGGAATGTGTATGATTTTGTAATTGCAATCAAGCCTTGCCCTGACAGGGGCTTTCTGGTTCCCCGGACTTTGGGTAGGAGCAGTTTGGGGTCTGGAGACATTCATTCTGCAAAACATTTTCCCAAGTGGTTTTTTTTCAGCTGATTCTCCCAGACTCTTGTTGGGAGCAGGGGCACACTGCTTCCCTAGCTGGGTTTTCTTCCGCATTGTCTTTTAAGGCTTTGGGGGTCTGAAGGAGGACAATGGGGGCCAGGTGTCCAGCGGGGACAGGAAGCCTGGTTTGGCCACTTGGCAGTGTTGCTGAGCCTGACTTGCTGGTCCTGTTCTTCGGCGATTTTCTGTAGTTGGAGCGAACAGAAGACAGACAACAGGAAGGTGGGGGCACATCTGTGTTCTATAAAAGCTGATCCCAACCCCTCACGCAGCAGGGTCTGCCTTCACTTCCCTCTTGCAGTTGAAATGGATGACATGGGTTCTTGAGTCACCCTCCTGATGGGGCCTGGGGTGTCGGAATCTGTCCAGGGGCCAAGAGGTGAAGCGAGGCAGGATGCACGCTTGGCCCCCTTGATTATGGAAACCGGGCGCTATGCAAATCGAGGGGATGTCAGTCTCCAGCTGCACGGTTTCAGGGTGGGTTGTTTGGGGAGTAAAGTGAGACGGAAGAACCAGTATTTTTAAAAGTTAATGCTAAGAGAGGAGACACGAAGAACAGGATTCTTTTTCATTTTGACCTTACAAGGTAATTTGGAAAAAAAAAAATTCTCCTTTGAAATGTTGCCAGCGGTAAATGAGTAAAAGCCAGGGAGTTCAGAAGTCAGAGTCCTGCTCTCGTTTCAAATAAGGTACTTAACGGTCCTTTCCTATCATTCAGCACAAATACGTATCCCTGCAATTTCCCCCAAATGTGATTTCGTTCTTCATTGCAAGGGAAAGAAAAGTCCTGAGAACAGTCTGAGCCTGGTTTCCCTGTCCGTGACAAGTTCTCACGAAACCGGAGCAGAGGGGACCTGGATTTTCCAAGCCACCTTCAGAGGGGCCACGTGTCCCCATGGTGGCGGGACGACCCCTGATGGGGGCTTCTGGAGGGGGCGTGGCAAGAGTTGTGTACAAATTGGATGCGAACATAATTGATATTTAAGTCTCCCTCTGGAAACTTAAACTTTGATAGTTTACATCTTTGCTTAATAGCATATTAAATCATTTTATAACCCTTAACAATTGTTTAATCTTTTCATTGTTGAAAAATGAGGTAATTGATCTAAGCCATGTCAGAATATGCCAGGAAAAACTTATTTAAATGTACCACCCTTCACCCTAGCATAGAGGGGACTTGAGGGACCCATATGTGCTTTAGGGGGACCTGCCTCTCCCACAATGGGGTCTCACCCCGAATGGAGGCAGAGACAAGGAGTCCTCAGCAGTGGAGGCTGGGGGAGGCCGGTGGGGGCAAGGCTGGATCCTGGGATTTGGCCCTGAGGCTAGCTATTGCCGCCACGTAGGATTTGGCTCCTAATTGGGCATTGTTGAAAACATGCTTTTCTGGCCGACAGAATGTCCTAGGATCTCTCACGGCGCTCACTTCAGCAAGGCTGTTTGTGTACCATCACAATGAGTGCTCATGGCAGAGAGTGAGGGAGAGCGGGAGAGCGGGAGAGCGAGAGAGCGAGTGAGCGCTCTGTTATTCCAAAAACAAGTATGCCTCTCCTTGGGAATGACACCAAAGAATACCTTCTAAATGAAGTATGTTTCCCTTCAGAGATTACAGCATCAGTTGATCAAAGTCCCCTGGAAATAGCTTTTGGCAACTCTGAGGTTCTCTGTAACTCTTCTTTGACGTGAGCGAGGCGGCCCTGCCCTGGGAGCAGCAGCCATCCTGCTTTGGAGGTTGAGGAGCCAGGGGTGGGGACAGACGGGTGTCCTATGTGCCTGCCGACCGCTTTAAACTCTGCGGCCTCACGTTGATTTGGGGTTGGTTTGGTTGGAAATGGTTTTGTTTCTCCGAAAAATTGATTGTGGCGCACAGGCTGGATCCCTCTGTCCAAGTAATGCAAGACAGGCTCCTCCTGAACTTAAACAAGGCTTGGCAGTCCTGGTGAAATGCATTGTCGTCGGCTCTGTGTCCTGACGTCCTCCGTAGACTCGAGGAATGTTTGGACCTCGGCCCCTGGGGTGTAAGTTTAATGAATGTCCCAACAGTCCAAACGTGTACCTGGCAACAGGGAAGAGCTCCCTTCATGTTAATTATCGCTAAGCTCGTCTGTCTCCTTCCCAGCCCTATATACAGCCCTACACATTTGTATACATTTTATATGGTCTATTTCCATTATAAATTGCCCATAAATTAAATACAGATTTTCTTGGGAACATCTTTGAAAAAAAAAAAAGGAAAAGTTCCGAGTGATACATGTTTCTGGTATTGGAGGTGACGTGGATGTAGAGGGGCGGTTGGCCCCGTGTGCTGGCTCCCCAACGTGGGGGTCACATGTCTGGGTTAAGGCAACCTGAGTTGTGTGTGAACGGATACGCGGCGTGCCTTTTCTCCATCATTCGTGTTGTGAGCTGCTCATCATGATTTAGAAGAAGGTGGAGAATGATTGATTGGCAGAGACAGGCTGGCGCGGGTCCAGAGGAGGACAGGAGGACAGTGAGGGAGGTGAGCGCCCTCTCCTCTTCTCCAAGGAAAGGGCTGGGTTGGTTGCACCCTGGAGGAGGGAGCTCTCAGCACGGGGTGGCCATGCCTTGGGGTGTTGTCTTCCCTGGGAGGTGGGTTGTCAACATAATCTGTTGCTAATAATAAAGTACTTGTGTAACGTTAAAAAAGAAATTAGCACAACTTCAAGGTTCATCTCTAAAATATCCTTCTCATTCCCTTGCATTCCCAGTTCCTTACTGAGTGGAGAGCTAAGGGTGGAGTTTACTTATACTCCATAGAATCAGGCCCGTCTTGAAGCCCATGCCTTCTGTGCCCCAGCCTTTGCTGCCTCAGGGCCTTTGCACCTACTGCTCGCTCTGCACAGCTTGCTTGTTCCTTCCCCTCTTTGAGATCTCTACTCAATGAAGACTTCCTTGACCTCTCTATTTGAAAACATAGCCCTCTCTTTCCTGCTTTATTTATTTTTCTACTTATTTCCAGTTGATATGCTGTGCATTTTACTTATTATTTTTATAAGCAATAATAAATATAGGATCTATGAAGCAGGGGTTTTTGTCTCTTTAATGCTGTGTTCTGCTCTAGTGCCTGGCACCTAGTAGGTGCTCAATAAAATGTACTGAATGACTGCATGAACGAATGCCCATGGGTATGCATTGGGAGGTCCTCAGTTACATGTTATGGAGGAAAAGATGTTGGAAAAACTGCTTTAAGAGACTAGATTTGAGCCAGTTACAATTATAAAAAGGCAAATTCTAGTCTAATTAAACACATACAAATTTCAACCGAAGAACCAGCTGACTTCTACAGGCATGAACACCCATGAAGCCAGCATTTAAGGTGAGTGAGGATGGCTGGTTGTCAGGGAGGCTGCAGATAGGACTCTGGGTCTGGCACAGGGACAATTTTTTCATCCTAGGTAGACTTTCTCCAATTCTCTGTGATTCTCTTTAAGGCCATACAATGCTCTATCCTGGACTTTCCTCAAATTCAGTATCCCCAGAATTCTGGGTGCTCTGGGGGGTTCAGATGACTCTGGGACTTGTCTGAGATCACACGGCTCTGGCAGGGCCAGGTGTAGATGGCACAGGTTGGATCTGTACTCCAGGGCTTGGTGTGCTGAGAGTTAATCAGTCCCTGAACGAGGTGCTTATTTCTTTTTTCTCCATTCAAGCAACCACTGTGGGTGGTGCCCCCCAACCTCCCAACTCTGCTCTGTTGTTAGGGCTCCATCCTCCAGGTGCCAGGCTCAAAACTGCCTCCCTCTCTCTCCCTGTGTCCTACTGGCCCGAGCTCAGGTCCTCTCCATGAGGGGCCAGGAGCAGAGGCCTGCTGGTGGATGTGGTACCCGAGGCCAGGCCCCACACCTACACAGGAAGGACCAGACCCCCTCTCTGTCGACATTTTTCTTTAGGGTGGGCAGTCCATCAGGAGAGACGGGAGGCACTTTAACCTCCCAGTGCTAGGATGCAGAGTGTGGCAAATGCCATCCTGAGGGAGTAGTTGCCTCAGGTGGTCAGAGGGCCTGGGCTCCATTACAGACCAGCTGGAGGGCTTTGGACAAGCCACAGGACCTCTCTTCTTTCAGAGTTCTCATCCGTAGAGTAGGGACTATACTCACGAGTTGATTCTTCGATGTTAGATGCAGGCCTTTTCATTGTCTAACTTTGTGTGCTACTTGATTTTACCACTCTATACAGGTATCGTGCATTTTACTAATAAAATAGGTATCTGAAAACAATTTATGAAAGGCTATGTGAGCATGTCAGTCTTTGCTCCATCCTGTGGGCAGTGATGGTGAAAAATGGATCCGGGAGCTCCTGTCCATGTTCTCATTCTGAGGCTGCAACACCCTCCCCTTCACAGAAAGGCCTGCAGGGAAATGAGACAGCCCCTCTCTGTTGGAGCCAGGAAGCATGTGTGTGGGGCCCCTCTGTTCCAGCCTTGGGCCTGGGGGGCTCAGGGGAACCACCAAGAGATCTTGGCTTTACGACCCAGGGTGGTGGATGAAGTCTTCCTCACTTGGGCTTCATAAATTATTCCGTGGGGTCTGTTAAAGCTGGGTGGGGAGCAAGAAAGTGATTTTTATGGGTGATTTACACATGGCCGTTGTCCGAGAATCCACACCTTGCCAGCTGGACAGCAGCTTCTGGCTGTGTCCACGGCAAAGCCCTTGCCTAGAGCGGCCCCCGTGGTGTGAAATCACACCACAGAGACCTGGGGCCCTGGGACCCACCAGGGAGGTAGGCTCCAGAAAAGCCGGGAAGGAGGTGAAGTCATGCAGCGCCATCTTCTCCATTCTCAGGAGGGTGTGAAGTTCAGTTTCATGGCTGACGTGACTTGTCCCACTCAAGTAGAAGTCCTCTCAGGGAAAATCATGATGTTGGAGCCAGCATAATGTTTGGAGATCATATAACTCAGCTTTGGATTTTACTGTGAAAGAAGAGAGGGGTGCCTTTCTGAGGGTCACATAGTAGGTCAGCGGTGGGGCTGAGACCAGACCCTTTTTTCCCATCTTATGTTGCCTCTTTGGACCTAGAATGGGAGGGTCCAGGAATGGGAGAGATAGGTGTCTCTTCATGCCCAGCAGGGTAGTCTTCTGGAGACCCTGAGCTTGTGGGACGTGGTCCTCTTGCCTGTGTAGGGTGCCTGAGCCATCAGTCACCTTCCCAGCTTGTGACTTTCCTTCCCACCCACCCCTGCCCCAGCACTAAGCCTGGTGCTGCTGACATGTCCTGTATGTCACCTGATGCTGCCTGGTGTCGCCAGAAAGCTCGGCATTTGTGGCCTGTCTTTGCATGGGTGTGTAGGGAGGCTCATCCCTCACGCATTCTGTTGATCACAGCAGCAGTGGAAGGTGGGTGCTAGGTCTCAACCTCCTGCCTGAGCTTCCTAGACCACTCGAGGGCCGAGTTCATGACTTTAGCTCCACCAATGTCCTATCTGACTCTGGGTGAGGGGGGGGGCCTGGCCTCAAGGATGCATGTGAGTTACTCACTGGCTGTATGGTCTGTTGAACTTTTCCAGGAGCTGTTCTTCTCCTGGGGACAGTTGAGGGACAGAGAGCTCTGATTCAGCCTTGATGGCACGGAAACCTTGCGTGATGTTCTCACTCCTCCCTGAACCTGTGTTTGTTGCCTCTCTGCTTCATGGTGGTCCATGTACAGAGGGGCTTCACACTACCACTATCTTGAAACTTTTCATAGATTTTGAACAAGAGGACCCACATTGTCAGTCTTCCCTGGGACCCCTGAATTGTGAAGCCGGTCCTGCCCCCCTTTCACCTAGTCTTTCCAGATCTCTCATGCAGCTCAGATGGCTGACTGGGGAGGGCTGGGGAAGGAGCTGAGTAGAGAACGTTTTCAGATGGGGAGGGGTAGCTGCTGGTTGGGATGGGACAGGGTGGGACTGACCTCCTGAGACTATGAACTTGGCAAAGCTCCTCTTGCCAGCTCCCAGGCATTGCTTTCTGTGACTTTTCTTCCTGTGTTCTCTACGTTCTACTAATTTCAGACTCCTTCCCCCAAAACTCCTGCCTTAGGGACAGGTTCCCTGAGGTTGGCCATTATAGTAGTCAGGATAGGCTAGTTCTGGTAGAAAATTAACCTGGAAATCCCAGTGGTTTAATATGGTGTTTTATTTCTTGCTCACTCTTCCTGCCCATTGCATACCAGGGGGCGGAGATTCTGCTCCACATCGTCACTCAAGGTCCTGAGCTGGTGGAGGCTCTGTCACTTGCAGCTGCATTATTGATGTTGTGGTAGAAGAAGGGGATGAAGGAGGCCCCCCAAATGGTTCTTTATACTTTGATTTTGTAGTTATACACATTACTTCAGCTCATAGCCCATTGGCCAGAATTAGTTCTGGGGCCCCATCTACATGCAAGGGGGCTGGAACATGGGGTCTTCCACTTCCGGGAAGAAGGAAACAGCTATTGGTGAGCCCTGGATGTGTCGAGCAAGTGGCCCCACAGAACTTTAATGGTCCACAGAAGAATGGAAGGAAGGAAAAATGCCATGCTCACATCTGTCTAGGGAAAGTTGTGCTGAATCTTCACCTGAAGTATTTTAGGTGTTTGTTGATTGCTTCCTAAATGCAAAGCCCTCATCCAGACTTCACATTTTCCTTGGGACAGTGAGCCTCTGACCTTCTTCTGTTGTAGGGTCAGAAATGCCAGAGAGGTAGGCCTTGCCTGGGTTTATAGGTAACCTGCTGGGGTTGAGGAAGTCACAGCAGAGTGGGTGCTTGGTATCTGGGGGTGACCTGATGGCAAATTTTAATTTTGATAAACTTAAAAAAAACACACAGACCAATATGAATTTGACGCATGTCACTTGGGTGTGCGAAATGTCACATTGTTTTCCTAAATCCAGTTTGGCTCGGTGCCCAGCTTCCCGGTGGCTGGGAGGCCTGACCTCTGTCACTTGTGATCTCTTCATCTTCCCTCTGTCTTCACTTCCACGGCGATGAATAAGAACGAGCTAGGAAAGCAGACTGTGGTCCCCTTTTTGTCATTTCTTCTCGTCTAGGACTGTGTGGTCCACATGGGGATGGGAAGTCCTCATGCAGCAAATTCCCTGTGTGCTACACGCAGACTGGGGGTCCCAATGTCACCCAGCAGACTGTGAGTCTTGTGGCACTCGGCAGGCAAATCCTGCAGCCTCCAGCTAAGGTAGGTCCTGTCCTCCTTCCCCGAGGCTCCCCATCCCTGACCTCTGTTTTGAGCTCCCTGACCTGGGGAACATGCTGGCTTCCAGCCCCATGGCCGCTTGATTGGGGTGTTTGTCTGTCTGCTATCATCTCTGCCCATCCCGCCGACACTCAAAGGCATCATCATCCACAATATAGCCAGAAGATTTAATTGCGAGTTACCTCATTTTGTTCGCATTTTCGTGGCCAAAGCCCATCACAGACAAAACACCAATAAAAGCCCGGGCGCGAAGAAAAGCAGGGCCATAGAGCCGAGGAAGCGGGCTTGTTCTCATGGCCCAAAGCTTGTGTCATTTTTTTCCCCCTTATTTGGCAAAGGAGAAAATGAAATGAGTTTAAAAACAATGTACAGTCCACATTTGATGGCTGTAGAATGTGTATGGCCTTCAGTCGCTTCCAGCAAATTATTCATGACCCATCTGAGCATAAGCTAGACGCTGACACCATGTCTCCTCCTTGAGGTGACTCAGCCCCCGCCAGAGTCCGTCCGAGGCCTCCTGGCCGAGGGCCTTGAAGGATTCCATACCTGAGCCAGGTAACTCCCCTTAGGATCAACTTTGTGCTAAAGGTCCGTGGACGGGCTCTGGAAAGTGAGGCATTTGCAGGGCCTTGTTGTGAGCCTCCAAACTGGGCTTGATGATGTGGGGGCCTGGGAACAATCCAGCTCAGGTGCCTGTCCAGGTCCCAGGCGCCCCGGCCAAGCCTGGATTGTGTGTGATTTCCACTCATGGAAAAAAGCTGATCTATTTGCATTTCTTGTGGCTCACAATTAGCGAGTAATTACCCCTCACCTCTCACTTTCAATATCCCTCTGCAGCACCTTGTGCCCTAAAGTAGTCCTTAAGCTTGGATGAACTGGATGAAATGAACTCTGGCTGGACAGTCAGATCCCATTCTGTGGCCTTTGCCAATTCCCTTCCCTCCTTTGGGCCCTGGTTTTATTTTCTCTATTAAAAAGCAAAGGGTATCCAAAAAATTTTTTTTTAAAAAAGATCTACGGGGAGTCTTTATTCAATCAAAATGCCCCATACATGGAATAGATTAGAATCGCTCTTCTGAGAGGGCAAGGAGAATGGCCCTGGCCCCACCCTGCCCCTAGAGTCCACTGCCCCGGGCCCCCTTAAAGGACTCGACGCCACCGCAAGGGCTCCGTCAAACAGAGTTTGGAGGCCACTTCGGCGGGTTATCTGTGAGGACATGGTGATACCTGACATTCTAATTCATACCCCACCCTTAGCTCGACCAAACCAAACCAAACCAAAATTGCTCTCAGAGCTGCCACAGGCCTAAGAATGAAGGCAGAGAAGAGGGGCTGGTGTTTTCACGAGGGCTTCCTCTTCCTCCTTGGTGCTCTGAGGCCCTCTTTGTTGACCACTGGGCTGCCTCTGCTCCCTGTGCCTTCCCTGGTCAGCCATGGTGGTTTATTCCGATCCTTGAGGCCCACCCTTTCCTGATCACCCTGGGGAGGGGGTGTGGCAGAGCACCCTGTGACCTGGGAGACCCCGTCCTTGAAACCCTCGGGGACAGAACACTTTGGGAGTGTTACCATGGTTCCTGCCTCCTCCACACAGATCTCTAAAC
The DNA here is from genome assembly GCA_007922815.1 of Macrotus californicus. Taxonomy (NCBI): domain Eukaryota; kingdom Metazoa; phylum Chordata; class Mammalia; order Chiroptera; family Phyllostomidae; genus Macrotus; species Macrotus californicus. The sequence continues at coordinate 164,539 of VMDR010000775.1, read as the reverse complement.
CACTCTGTTACAAGAGTAGCTGGGGGGTGAGTGCAGATGGGGGACTGGCAGCTGGGGATTCGGGAGGGCTGAGTTGTTTTCTTCCAAGTCTCCTTGGACAGGGACCATCAGCTCACCTCATAGCAGACTCATAGCAGACGATTAATAACTATTTGTGGAGTAAAGGAAAGTGTGGTGAGGACAACAGGAAGTCAGATTTCAACGTATGGAAGAACACTTCTAGATTGCAATCACTCATGAGTCCTGGGCACTGGCGGTGTGGATTCAGCAGTCACAGGTCCTGTGACAGATGCTCAAGGGCCAGACCCAGAACGAGGCTTAAACTAGAATGGCCCCCAGTGTCCCTTCTTACCTCGTCACCCCTTCATCCTAGAACTCAGGGAAGAGAGATGGCCCACTTTGGCTCTGGCAAGTTCCTGGACAAAGCAACTTTCTCTGTCTGGGGAAAGCTGCCTACCTCCTGCCCAATGAGCCTGGTGAGGATCAGCCTGGGGAAATCTCAGCTTGTTAATAGTGTGGAGACTGAGTGGACAGAGATGGGTGTGTCCTGGGGGGCTTAACCTGGGATGCTTCACTGCAGGCGCCAATCACAGGTAGTGCTCCCTGTCCCCCCCCCCCATTGGGTGGCCTACTTCCCTCACTGGGTCAGTGCAGTAGACTCATGTTGCAAGTGAGTTTCCATCTCCTGGTTGGGTAGGGAGGCCAGGCATTTTAGCTTGAATTTTCCTGGCTGAGGAGCTGCAGCTAAGCTGTTGGACATACCTGGCCTAGGAGGTATCCTTTCTGAACTTCATAAAAAAGCACCCGGCTTCTTACTATGTGATGTTTGGGGTTGTCCATCAGTGCCATGAACCTTTGATAGAGGTGAGCTCTAATCCTCTGGTGGCCTTGCAGACACTTGAATCTGAGAAGGACCTCAAAGCTACTTCCTTCCTTACCCACTAGAGAAATTCCTAGTGTGATCTTTGGCAGGTGGTCATTCTCTGCTAGGCTCCGCCTTGGAGTCACCACGTTTTGAGATGGCTCATTATCCTCTGAGCTGAGAAGTTACATAGGGAACATCTTATAACTTGAGAAGTTGTATAGGTGTGGCAGGTTTGATACCTGTCCCAATGACATGTGGCTGCCCCTGGGTCCTGGCTCTGCCCTCTGGGGTCATAAAGCCTGCCTTCTCTGGCTTAGGAAAGCCCTTCAGGATCTGCAGACATCAAGGGCCCTGCCCAGCTGCTCAGCCACACCTGGGGCTGTGTGATGCTGAAAATCAGGGTTCCTTCCTCCTTTTCTTGGGGAGGACCACCAAGTGGGGAGGGTCTGCCCTCTTGGAACTGCTGTTGTGACAGGATCAGAGCACAAGGGCAAGGGGAAGCAGGCTAGTCCCTGGAATCTTGGGCTCCAGCTGGCCCTGGCTTTGGCCCTGGGAGGGGCTGAGCTGACATGCACCCATCCACTGGGACAGCCTTTCCAGTTTGGGCTGGATCTCCAAATCCTCATCTAATCAAATGGCTGGGAAGCTGTGCTCAGAGCAACAGAGGGCAGAACTTGGCATTTTTTAAGGTCCTACTGTGTGCTGGACTGTTATGTAGTGTCCCATTTAATGCTCACCTAACTATGTGGGCTAGTGGTGTTCTTATTTTACCAGTAAGGTTGTTATCTTAGGGAAGTTGGTGTTGACTGTTGGCCACGGTGGAGTTTGGGTTGATCTCAGGAGCATCTGTGTCCAAAGTCTGTGTTCTCAGTTGCTGTAACAGCCTGGCTTAATGGTCCAGCTCTGCATGCTTTGGATATGCTTGTCTTCTCTCTGGTCCTCAGTTTCCCATTTGGGGAATGAGGTGTTGGATTACACCTCCTTCCAGAGTCATCATCTGTGAATCTCACCCTGGAATTTTCCTGAAAGTGAGTGTGTAGCTGGGAGGTGTTTTGGGAAGCAGTGGGCCCTTTCTGACTAGACAGCAATGTGTTCTAGAACTTCCTGGTCTGGGGAATGGCCAGTTGCTGGGTTTGACTCTTTTCTTTGTTACAGTTGGTATGTTTCCCGATCATAAAATGAACCTCAGCATGCCTGTTGGCACAGTGCCCCTTTCGCTAAGCCAGGGATGGGGCCTTGTCCCTGGGTCTGGCCTGGCAGGCTGACCTTTTGCACCTACAGTGGGTCTTCAGGCTGGCAGTGTTGGCCAGGGACTGGCAGCTGCAGGAGTCCTCACCAGCCAGGCCGAACCCAGGACAGAGTCGGTGTGCTGATTTTCAATCTGTGAATGGCAGTGTGCAAAGGCTGAGCACTTGGGGCACAGGCACTCCTGTCTGGCAAAGAAGACATGCTCAGGCAGGGTGTGGCTCAGAAACCAGGATCCAGCGCTCTTGAGTGACTCTGCAAAGGGTGTTCTCATGAGGATCCTTTGGTGGGAAAATGCATCTTGGTGCTAGACCCTGGCTGGGTTTGTGCCTTTGCTGGCTTCAAGCTAATACCTAGAAAAAAGCCACCAGTGGAGAGAGGGGCCCACAAGAGCCATTGGGCCCCAGCTCCTCCTTTGACCTCCCAGAGCTCTTTCCTGACCTCCAATAGCCAACTGCAGATGGAACTTGCTGCAGCCCTCAAGTGACATTTCTGTGTGTCTGAGGGCTTTGGTGTTTCATGGGCACAGGTTTGTTGTTTCAGACATGTACCTGCAGCACGGGTGCACAGCACAGGGCGTCAGGACCGCAGGCCCTGTCCTGCAGGCAGTGGTGTTGTGGGGAACAGATGTACTTGCTTGGACTTTGCACCTGGATTGGGAAGTGGGAAGAAGGACGTCCATGCCGGCATAACTAAAATGACTTTGTGTGATGATGGGCTTCCCAGGAGAGTGTGTGTGTATGTGTGTGTGTGTGTGTGTGTGTGTGTGTGTGTGTGTGTGTGTCCATGCACAGGTTCAGCCCCTACTCACTGCAGGCAGAGACTGAGCTTGTGGGGACTGTTGCCTGTGTGTGCAAGTGAGCTGGTATGTGGGGAGGTGACACCCATGGGGGAGGCTGGGTGGTGTGTTGTGCTGCTCATGTCATCCATGTCCATATTCAGACATACATATGCCCATTGCTCCTGAGCCATCCCAAGGCTTTGGCTCCACATGACATTTGTCATCACATCTCATCCTGTGTGATCCTCTGCCGAGCTTTCTGGCTCAGTGGAGGATGATATCCAGCAAGAGCAACTTCCTGGGGGGCTGCATGGGCTCCTGCCTCGGGGCCTCTCCCCTGGCCACTGGCCAGCCCTGGATGGAGGGGAAGGGACTCTGAAAGGCTCTGGCCTGTTGGCAGTCCAGTACGCCTGAAAGGATACCAGTCTGATGAGTGAAGTTGTAACAAATCAAGACCATGTGGTTGGCTCCCCCTTGAGATGTTCCCAGTTAAAGAAATTGGGAGGTGGGGAATGTTTTTGGCAATCAGCCCTGAAGCTTCTCCTATATCCCCCTTCTCTTTGCTCTTCAGCCCCCAAATCTGAAAAAGTCATACCGTTTATTTTTAAAGCAAAAACAGCCGTGAACTTCCATGTCTCTGGGGCCAAGAACATCTCTTTCCATCAGTCAGGTGTAGCTTGGGAACAGATTGCTGGAGAATTGGGTGTTGTAAGGATTGAGGTCAGGGAAGGTGGAAGGAAGGGCAACTTTCATGTTTATTGTGCGTCAGGCAACGTAGGAAGTCCCGGCATTTGTGCGCTGTGGCAGTGGGAAGGGCAAACTGAAGCCCAGGAGGAGGGCCTCACTCAATGTCACCAAGGGAAGCGGTCCTAGGGTTGGCTTCTCCCTTCTGGTCTTTGCTTCCAATTCAGGCTTCTTACTGCTGAGCAGTCTGAGGTTTGAAGGTCGGGCTGGAGTTTGGTTTGAAGAGGAAAAATCTTAGAAGTGGGAGGAAAGCCATTATCTCATGGAAATGGGTGAAGGGATTCTAGGATGATGGGAGGGAAAGTCTAAAGGAGCATGAGAATTTGCTAGAGTCACAGGGAAAGGCTGAAGTGGTGGGTGCATCAGGAAGTATTTGGCTCAAGTCTGGGGCAACAGGATCTCATTTTAACTCCACGAAGTGGCTCTTTCCCAGGAGAGGGGGCTGCAGTGGGGTGGGACAGTACCCTATGACAGTTTACATCCTGGGGAGGCCTGGGAGCCTGGTGCTCGTGTTGGGTGGATGTTGGATTGCTAAAGAGGTGGTGTCTGTGCTCCACTGCTCGGGAATGCACTTAAACTCGACAGTGTCTGAGAATGAACTGGTGTGTGAGCTTGTAACTATTCCTGGCTCTTTCTAAAGTGCGCCCAGTGCTCTAGAAAGGTTGAGGGTGAGCAAGGGGAGCACTCTGCATCCCGGGGCTTGATTTCAAGTTTTGCAACTCCTGCCCACAGTGACTGTGGACACAGGTCTCTGCTTCCCTAGGCCTCCATTTCCTCATCAGTCAGTGATGATGGCCCTCCTTGCCCATGGCGGACCCCATTGTTTTGTCTGCTCAGCTCTCCTTCCCCAGTTCTTGTGATAACGGTTCTCTCTTCTTCATGGATGGACTATCCTCCATGTTAACTGAGTGGTCTTAGTGGAGGCTGCCAACTGCATTCACTCTCCTTCCACCTTTGCCCATGAACATAATGAAGTCAGCGGATTTATCCTGAGCTTCTGGCTGCAGTCATTTGATAAGAGTACGTTATAAAAAAAAATGACCAGAACTCTTCCTGAACATATGTGAGACCCTCACTGGGGAAATCCCCACCAAGAGATAACTGAGGGAGCCTTGGGTGGGGGGTGAGTCCCTGTAGGTTTGGTGCAGGTAGAAGCTAAGAGTGACCATACTGTTGTTATGTGACCAGATGTCTGCCGTGGACTGGTGAAGTCTGAGATGAGATTGAGCTGTGATAGGGTTGTAGTCATTTTAGATTTTTCGCTTTCCAGGGACAAAAATCCTAACCCAAACCAATGTAAGGTAAAAGTGCACTTCTGTGAACAGAGCAGAGGTCGGGCTGGTTTCAGGCATTTCTTCGGGCAGGACCTCACTCAACTAATATCATCAGGATCCAGTCTCTTTCTTGTCTCTTCCCCCCATTGCTCTCAACTCTGCTTTCTTTGGGCTGACTCCATTTGGAAGCGGGATCCCTCCCTCAGGATACTAAATGGCTGCCTTAGCTCCCAACTCTATATTCACTCAGATGCAAGTCCAGCAGGAAATGGCAGCAATTTCTTTTGAGAAATTTGAGCCAAGATCTCATTGCCTCTCACCGGTTCACACTGCGTCTCATATCTTCCCCCAAATGATCACTGTGGCCAGGGGATGTGATGATCTACTTGGCTTAAGCTTAAAGCTTTGAGCTTCATAGGCCTGATTTGAAGTGAAGCCCACCCAAAGCCAGGATCTAAGAGCTGGTGAGAGGTTACAATTATCAGTGGAAGGATGAAAAGATGCCAGGTGGCAAAATGCACAGATGTCTCCACTGTAGACCATTAGCACCCGGAGGGTTGCCTGGAACATCTTTGGGCAATTCTCATGTCCTCTGTTTATCATCATGGACACTAAGTGTGAGGTGTAAGACATCCCTTGCGAGGTGATTAAAAACTTGGTTTCCACGTAAAAAGTAATGACTGCTAACGAATACCAGAAGCTACTGCTGGTGATAGACTTGTTGAGAAGCTGAAGTGGGTTAAGAAAATGAGTGTTCTTAGAAGTTTTGGGCAACTTAGAAGATGGAATACTGAATCCAGCAGAGGCTTGCATCAATGGTGTACATGAAGTCACCATGTGTTTTATAGGAAAAGAACAGGCACCATCTAAAACCATCACAACAGCTTCTCTAACTGGCTCAAAAGAATTCACTAAGTGGGAGAAAACGAACGAGAGTGGGAAAAGCTATGGCCTGTGGCTTAGGAGAACACCGGGATCCAGTACAAATGATTTCATATATCCTTGACTCTGGGGTTCACAAACATTGAAGAATGCATTTCTCATGCGTGTAAGTCAAGGGTCTGCCCTTCATTCAGCCATGCCCACTGAAGAACCATCCCTGCCTTCACACAGGGAGGTCAAGGCTGCTGGCTTGTGCTAGGCTCTGCTGTCTTTGCCTGTCCAGCATTCCCCTACTTGGAGTCTCCCCTAAGCCACCCTGTGTTGGTTAGGTCATCTTGTAGATGTTGATGACACCTAGGGACTTCGGTTGGTGGAGATGATTGTTCACCAGAACAATTTGAAGATTTGATGAATGAGCAGGGATAGGGAGTGGTGGTGGGTGGGTTACTTGAAAGTATGAGCCTCCAAGGAGCCAGGATTTGCAGAGTGAAGAAGTATCTCTCTGGAAGAGCCTTAGGTCAAGGAAGATGTCAAGCCCACCTCTTAACCTTGAAGATAAGCAGCCTCCTCTGAAGGGTAAAGCAGGGGAAGTACTATTCTTGTGGGTGGGGAACCATATTCCCTGTGACTTTTCCCAGATGACCACAGCCTTGGAACTAGACACACTTGTCGGACAGCAAGTCTAGCCAAGTATGTCAGCCCTTTGAACATATGCTGTGGAGACACTGTTCCCAGCACCTGCCTGAGTCCCTGCACAATGTTCCTTACATGTTTGATGTCCCTGAAAGAAGAGGGAACACATAAGCGTGATTTTAAAATAAACAGCAGAAAACAAAGTAGTTTGGTTCTTGGCTCTACCCCCTGCTGGTGAGGTCATCGCTATGAGCTGACTCTTGCCACAACGCACTTGGAGGCCTTTGAGGTTTGGCAGTGGTTGGGTTTTGTTGGTAGAAGGCTGGGCCTGTTCACAGATGATAGTCTCCATTTGAGCCATGGTCCTGATGAGCTGGGGCGTGACCCTGAGGTGGCAGAATCCTGCTAGGGGCTCTCCCCTTGCTGTTCTGTCTGCCACTCTGTCTTCCTATCTGTTCTCTTTCTCGGGTGGGGCAGAGCAGCTTTGCTATCAACCAGAAAAGTACTTCAATGGGTTTGCCATCCGACACAAGCCAAACCTGTGCCGAGTGGTTGGTGGTTCTTCAGGATAATTTAAACAAATGCACAAAGGCAGAGGACTCAGTTCCAATGTGAACACCAAACTTTCAAATATCTATCACCTTTAAAAAGCAGGAGCCTTGGAAAGGGGTGATCTTGTAGATGACTTCTGACATGCCTCAGCGAGGGCTTGGGAGCCAAGGGTAAAAAGTGGACATGAAAGAAAAGTGTAGAGGCAAGAGGCACAGTGCCATTAGATGACATTTAATCAATGTTTTATTCTCCCCAGAGCGTAGATCTTTGCTCCCAGAGAGAAGCATGATTTGTGGGCTGTTTAGGGGTATATGGATCCATTTAACTTAACCATTTAATCAGAAAAATCCTCTATAGTTTCCTAATATGTAAGCTTTACTTAAAACTAAAAAGCTTCTGCCTTGTGAAAATCAGGTTAAGATTTAAAGCCAGAGGACAAACTGGGACAGATATTTGCAACATTTCTGGTTGGGTTAATAAGCCCAATATACACAAAGACCTTACACAGCAAAAGGAGAAAGAAAAACAACCCATTTAGACAAATGGACAAATAAGTTGAATAGGCAGTTTACACAAAGAACTAAAGTGGTCAGAACATTGATAGGGTGTTCAGCCTCGCTAATGATGAAAAATTTTAATTAAAAATTTAGATATCATGTCTTACCTATTGGTGAAGGTAAACAGATTGGCTAAAAAATGAATGGTATTAGTCAAGATCTTGAGAAATTCTCAATTCAGAAGAGTATAAATTAGCACAACCTGTTCGTAAGGCAGTTTGACAACAAGTGTTGAAACACAAAATGTTCATGTCCTATAACCCGGCCACCCCGCGTTGTCCGCGTGGGGAAAGCTGTGAGAGACAGCACTAGGGTATTCAGTGGTTCTTGATGAATGGAAAACTGGAAAACCTCCTCCATGTCCATTTTTAAGGGGCCCGTAAACTGAATGTGGCTCATCCTACAAAGGAAAACTATTTAGTCATAAAAAACGATAAAGTATCCTCAGACCAGTTGGAAAGAAAATATTCATGATGTGTTTTTGAGTGGGAAAAAAAATCACCCCAAATTGAACCACCTCAACCATGTAACCGCTCTTCTAGGCAGATCTTGTGCGCCGATGGGGGCACACCCACTGGCTCACAAAACCACCGTGGGATGCTGTGGGCCAGGTGAGCAGTGGGTTTTTTGGGAAGAGTGGCGTCGGTAACATACGCTCTCAGAGACCCATGCCACAGGGGCGGAGGCGTGCTGGGCAGCGTTGGACTTGGTGTCCCTGTAGGAGATGAAGCTCTGAGTGAGGGGATTGGGAGGAGAAGGCTCTGGCCCTTGACTTAGTTCATCCACTGTGGGGGCAAATACCAGGGGTGTCTGCTGTGTCTTAGTCCTGCGACTCTGGAACTGCCACTGTTTCAAAGGACCTTAGGGTCGATTTGCTGAAAACTCTCTCCTCGAGTCTATGGAGCCAACCTACCCAGAGTGAGAAGCCAGCTGGGCCAGCTACGGATCACAGAGCCTTGGGTGAGTCATTTCACCTTCCTGTGCCTCAGCTGTTCCACCCGTCCAGCAACGAAGAGAGTGATAGTCCCTAACTTGTAAAGATTGAATGAGTTAATACCTGTAACTTAGAACCATACCTGACATAGCTTAAGTGCTGTGCAAATGTGTTCTATCATTATTTTTTGCTGTTTTCTAATGTCTTTTACTTAACTGTTTATTTTAGACACTGAATTTTAAAGGAGGAATTGCAGTCTTTCTCTTTAAAGTGAAAACTGATGATGTGAAACCTCTAATTTTTTTTTTCTATTTTAAAACCCTAACTTTAAAAAATGAAACTTACATGGTCCTTGAGCACTTTCTTCTCTGTGGATGCTTGTCTTGCATTCTCATCCAGCTCTCACTCACCGTTTTACTCAGCATCCCAGCAGCCTTTGATGGAGTTGCCATTGCCTCTCATTTACTTATTTTTAAATTCTATTTTTCAATCAATATTACTTTGTAGTAGTTTCAGGTGTACAGCATGGTGGTTAGACAGTCATACACTTTGCTTAGTGATCCCCCTGATCTTTCCAGGACCCACCTGGCACCATACGAGTACATAGTTATTATAATATTATTAACTGTATTTCCTGGGTTGCACTTTACATCCCCAGAACTTTTTATGGCTACCAGTTTGTAGTTCTTAATCTCTTCATGTTTTTCACCCAGTCTCCCCAACCCCCTCCCACCCAGCAATTGTCAGTTTGTTCTCTGTATCTATGAGTATGTCTCCACTTTGTTCATTTATTTCCATCTTTAGATTCCACACGTAAGTGAAATCACATGGTATTTGTCTTTCCCTCTCTGACTTATTTCTGAGCATAATACCCCATAGGTCCACCCATCCTGTTGCAAATGGTTAAAATTTCATTCCTTTTGATGGCCAAGTAATATTCCATTGTATAGATGTACCATAGCTTTTTTATCCACTTGTGTATTGATAGGCATTTGGGTTGCTTCCATATCTTGGTTATCGTACAAAATGCAGCAATGAATATAGGAGTGTATATATTCTTTCGAATTAGTGTTTTGGATTTCTTCCAGAGTGAAGTCACTGGGTAATAAGGAGTTCCATTTTTGATTTTTTGAGCAACCTCCACACTGTTTTCCATAGTAGACCCCTGCCTCTTTTTTAAAAAGCCTTTCTTCATTTGGCTTCTGGGAAAACAGTCTCCCGGTCTTCCTGCCCACTGGTCTTGCAGCGTCTTTGCTGGTGTGTCCTCATCTTCTGACGTCTGTGCTCGGGAGCACTTCTCTTCTCTACCCACCTCTACTGCCCCGAGGACCTCACCCAGTCATGGCTTTAACCCTTTTGTTGGCAGGATGACTATACCTCCTGGTTTGCCTGGGAGAGTTCTGGCTTTTGCCTTATTGCTTGGAATAGTAAGTACCACTTTTCATTCTTAAAAAAAGCCCCAGTTTGATGGCCCCTTAACTTTGTATCTCAAGTCCTGACCTCTGCCCCTGCATTCCAGACTTGTATATCCAGCTGCATATTCAGAATCCCCACTTGAAGAGCTAATTGGCATCTCAAAAGGAACAAACCCAAATCTACTTTTTGGTTTTCTATTCCAAACGTGCACTTCCTACATTCTCATAGATGATGACTTCAGCCTTCTGGTTGCTCAGCCAAAATCCTTGACTTTTCTACTTTTTAAAACCCTGCATCTGATTCATGAACAAGTCCTATGGGCTGTATCTCTGGTATGCATTCAGAAACCAAGGTACACTTTTCTCCATCACCTGTGCTATACTCTAGTCCAGTCATTGACACCTCTCACTAGACTGCTGAGAAGACTCTTGCCTCCCTCTTTCGACTCTTGCCATCCTTCACTTTACTCTTCCCACAACAGCAAACAGACACTTTGGAAATGTGCCAGATCATGGCTCGCTCTTTCTCAAAATTCTCCTGTGGCTTTGCATCACGAATTCAGTAAGATCCCCGCGTGACTCAGGCCCCTGGGGCCTGATCGCTCCGTCCCCATTTACTCTTCCTCTTGCTCACTGAGTGGCACTCCAGTTCCACTTCCCCTCATGCTGTCTCTGCAGTTGTCAGGTGTCACATTCTGTAAGTGTCGGTTTGGTTAGGGTGTCTATGGGGTTGTTCGGATCTTCTACATAGGTGCTACTGTTCTGTTTAACAGTTCTAGCAGTGATGAAATCTCCAACTCTGGTTATGGATTTGTTTATTTTTCCCCTTTTTTTGAATCAAGCTTTGGTTTATGCTATTTTGAAGCTTTGTTATCAACTGCAGCTACATTTAGGTTTGTTATGTGGAACTGAAATTTTAATCATCATAAACGGGCCCTCCTTATCTCTGCTAATACTCCGTGTCCTGAAGTCTATTTTTTCTGACGTGACTGTAGCCACTCCAGCGTTTTTCTGACATGTGTTGGCATGGTTTGCCTATTTCTTTCCTTTTACTTTCAACCTATTTGTGTTTTGATGTTTCAAGTCTGTCTTGTACATAGCAGGTAATTGAGACTTACTTTTTAAATCAGTTCTATCTTCACCTTTTAATTGTACTATTCAATGTACTTATTGACATAGTTGGATTTAGGCATGCCCTTCTGCCATTTGTTTTGTATTTGTCACGTCTTTAAGTTCTACTTTTCCCCCTTTCTTTCCTTCTTTTGGATTAACCGAATATTTCTTAGTATTCTATTTTGATTTCGTTATTGAATTTTTAGCTACAGATTACGCATTGCTATTTTAGTGGTTGCTCTAGGGAACACATTATACCTCATCAGCATATTACTTTATAGTTAGAATGAATAATATACTTGTTCTTTTTAAAAAATTTAAATTGTTTTTAAAGACTTTATTTATTTATTTTTAGTCAGAGGGAAAGGGAGGGAGAAAGAGAGGGAGAGAAACATCAATGTGTGTTTGCCTCTCACGAGCCCCCCACCAGGGATCTGGCCTGCAAGTGTGGCCTGGGCCTCAATGGGAATCAAACCAGTGACCCTTTGGTTCGCAGGCCGGTATTCAATCTACTTAGCCACCACAGCCAGGGCTAATGTACTTGTTTTTAGAAAGTGGGGGCCCCCTGCTTAGTACACTTCTATGTACTAAGCTCCCTTTCCAAACAGACATAAGTAATGCCTACCTTTTTAGGCCATACAGGATACTTTTCTTCCTGATACAACTAAGCATGATTGGACTCCTGGTCTTGGGTGGTGGTGGGGAATATCATTTGGTACACCAGCCAGTAATGCTCTGGCAAGTGCCTTAGCCTACGAGATACACAAAGTCTGCCAGGCCACAAACCAGTGGGGTCACTGGAGAATGAGGGAAATCATATGTTAGGTCTACGTGAAACATGTGTAGGCATTAGAGGCTGAGAAATGCTGCTGTACAGTGAATAAGACTAAATCTGGATAATCTTTCAAGAATTTTTTAAATGTACTTTTGGGGTCAATTATTAACTACTGACTTTCTTGCCTGGTAATGCTTTGAAAAAATCTCTCTGTTGTGACATACTCCCTCTGTAACAAGGAATTCAAAACCCCTAAATGCACGCTTCCTACAAAATTCAGTACTGATTTTTTTTTCTTTCAAGAAAGACAATGATTAATGTGTATGTTGCAAAAGGTGTCTGTTGAGACCATGGCTCTAATAATCCCACCAACTACGTGGAAACCAGAAGACACAAGCTGTGTCTGTGGGAGAGGCTTCAGCATCTCAAAGGATTGTGGTTAGATCTGTACCCAAGGACAATTGCAATTAATAACCACATAAGATGTGTTCACATATCAGTTTATTACTTGTTTAGGTCAGAGGACTGTTCTGCTAAGTTAATTTCCTGATTTTTAATTCCAAACTTTCCTGGGCTCGGATGGAAAGTGAGGCCACGGCCGTGGCTGAGTCGGTTGCACGCACCGGAGAATAACTTCCCGCACGGCTGTGCGGGGCCAGCATCGCATGGGTGCCCAAAGGTGCTGGGAGTAGAATAGCCATTAAGTGAACTTTAACACTCGTTCGATTTTTCACCCAAGTTTTGGAATCAAAGCACAGCTTTTGGAAGTGCATTCTGTCAAAGATGAAATAGCGAAAATGCATGCAAATGTAACTTGTTCAGAAGTGGAACACTGAAGTTTTTTGTCTTTTTTGCAGTGATAACAAAAACACAAACTTGGGTGGAACATAGTGTTTATACATCAGGAATGTACTTGGAATTGGTTGGATACACACATAATTAAGTAACCGTGTTGTTTTGTCACTTGAATTAGAAGCCATAGTTCCAAAAGTTACATGATTTCATATATAATCAAAAACTCTTAACTGCAAAAATTTTGGGATGAAACTGATTTTTGAGCACAAAATACTAATTCAGTGTGGTGGTATATGTACTTTCTCTTTTTGCTGCTTATCATTAGTTGGATATTAGGACTCTTTGAACTTTTAAAGAATTGTTTTGTGAATCAACTTAAGGGTCCTAAAAATATTGCTGAGCTTTTGTGTAAACAATGCCTCTAAGTTTTGGTTCATTTTGTTTAAAACCAGCTGGAAATATTTAATCAAAATTAAATGAATGGCTCACCCTCTGACATCGTTTTTGAATCTTTCAGTGAATTGCCATAATTGAGAACAAAGGCTGCATGCAAGCGAGATTTGTCTCTAACAGCGAGGGGGAGCTGAAAGAGGTGAAATGATAGAGCTTAAATGATGTGCGACATTCGCTATTCAAGTTCCGCAGGAGTGTCTAGGATGTCTCGGCTCATGGGAAGGGTCTCGTGATGACGCTCTCATGGTAACACAGTGAACGTATATTCTGCCCTGGAATAGGATTGAGTGGAACAGAATTGAGTGGGCCTGTGGCTGTGCCACACCTAAAACTTGTGAGCCATTCAGAGGAATCATGAGTGGAGACAAACTTGTTTGACATGTTTGGTCAGGAGAACAACTCTGAGCAAAAGGAAAGCATCTGTGAAAATATTTGAATATTTCAATAAATGATTCAAATATTTACTCATTTCAATGTGAAAAGTCATTGAAATTGACAATACCCTGCACTTAGCCCAGTTTCTCCAAGTTTACCAGATATCTGGGCAGCAGGAGGCAAGATGTTTTCTCGATTAGAGAACTGTGGTATGCAAAGAAAGGTCAGTTGTAAAAGTGAACAATTTCAAATTTATTAAATCCTAACTTACAGCTCTGAAGACAACCGCACACAATTTTATAGGGAAGTCTGAAATAATTGGGTGACACTGAAAAAAAATTACATTCTTTAAACAATTCAGGGATCCAATATTAAAGGGTGATGGGTCTAAGAAATTGATTAAAATGTGTGAATATGAGCCAGGAATAAATTATTTTGTTCACATGATTTTTAATGTTTAGATCATCATCATAATCAAGATGTGTTTGGTTTGATGTGTGTGTGTGTGTATTATAGTTTTAGAAAGAACTAGTTTTTGCGTAGAACAATTTTATGGTCTACTAATAATATGAGATTAATTTGTTAGTCAATACATAGATATTTTTAAAAAATTGTATAATGTTTACTACTTTTAACTTCTTTGATTCACTCTCAAATATGTCCTGATTCAATGGCACATTGCCCTTTAAGGTGCAACATACCATTAAAAAAATTAAAAAATATTTATTTATTTATTTAGAAAGAGGGAGAGGGAAGGAGAAAGAGAGGGAGAGAAACATCACTGTGTGGTTGCCTCTCACGTGCCTCCTACTGGGGACCTGGCCTCAACCCAGGCATGTGCCTTGACTGGGAATCAAACCAGTGACCCTTTGGTTCATAGGCCTGTGCTCAATCCACTGAGCTACGACAGCCAGGGCTCAATATATGATTTATCTGCTTTTTCCAGATGCAGTCATCATGGAAGCACATGTCAGGTAGGAGCTCCCCAGATTGTGTCTTTGCATAATGATGCTAGGGACATCTTAGTGGCCAAACTACATGGAGAAATCTGACCAGCAGCAATACACATAAGACAGCAACAAGCTTTAAGATGTTACAGATATAAAATAGTACCTGTAAGATGCTTACGAAAAACCCTAGGCAAAAAGGGGACACTGTGTCAACTATTGGACAACTTTCTTCCCTAAATAAATCTGAGTGTTTCACATGACTCTTCTCTTAGTTCTCAATGCAAGCAGAGGTTATGATGGCAGTGTTCATTCAGGAAAAATGGGGGTGATATGAAGGGGGATGGTCAAGGGGATGGATGAATAAGCTCTTGGTCACCTGGCCTAATCCAACATGAGCTCCATAGAATCTGCAGTGTGAGCGCTTATGTTTTGGTCAGTCCTTTAAGAAATATTTCTGTTGGCTTGAGGGCTCTTCTAATAAAAATCATGTGGAAGGGAGTTGGTTATATTTTCTGACAAGGTCCCAGAGTGGGATCAGACCTGGTTTCTACCCTCTGGAAGCTTCTACTCCAGGGACAGGGCAAGCTATATAAATAAAAACCCCCTAGGGTAGAATGTGTTAGTTGTGGAAAGACCTGTACAAAGAGTGAACCATGGGAGCCTCCAGAAAGAGTGGTGGTAGCTCTCCTAAGTGATGACCAAGTTTCTAGCTTGCCCCAAGAGGGGTGTAATTGGCACTGGTGGTCTGTACCTTGGTTGCTGCTTGAGGTGATGGCCTGGTCTGCATCAGTGTCTGAATAGTTTCATATCCAAGGGCCACTGGAAAGGCCTGGAAAAGAAACATGCCGTGTTGAATCAGGCCACGATGTCAACTAGCTTGCTGTGCCCAAGCAGCCATGGTGCTGAGCTCAGAGGGAAGAACCTCAGCCAGGGCTGGACAAAGCCTAAGAACTGATGACCCAAAGACTGGAATGTTTGCAAGACACTATTTTTGTTTCTGATAAGACTGGAAATGGAGCCACTTGGGGAGCCAACCTCATGGAGATTAATGATGAAGGACTGTGCCGAAGCTCACAGGGGAAGTATGTGGGGCTCTGAGA
The DNA here is from genome assembly GCA_007922815.1 of Macrotus californicus. NCBI lineage: Eukaryota > Metazoa > Chordata > Mammalia > Chiroptera > Phyllostomidae > Macrotus > Macrotus californicus. Next base: position 149,096 of record VMDR010000775.1, on the reverse strand, counting down.
TTACCAATATATTTCCCTGCAAAGCCAAAGCTTGGAGACGAAGAATAGGAAAGAAAAATCCAGGCCAGACCAAGGTAGGATCTGCAGAACCAGGGCCACTTTCCATCCATCTGTCTGTGTCTGCCCAGTGACCCTGGGCTTCACCAACACCCTGTTGGTGTCTGATCTTGTTCTTGGCTATGAGGAAAGGGCAGGAGAAAGTATAGTCCCTGTTCTTTGGTCCAGAGAAAACTCATCGATAGAATTCAATTGAGGAAAGCAACTGTCCCATTTCAGAAGTGATTTAAAGCTCAGGGTCTTGGGATTTCCTCTGTTGTTAACTCTCCAGCCAATGAAAAACTTGAAACCTTTTTAGAAGCCTTTTTTACATGGTCCGTCCAAGATCAACTGGTGGAGAGATTTGTGTGTGGGGCCCTGGGCTCAGTCCGTGCTGTTGGGGGCATGGGGTGGGGAGTGAGGGGGGTACCCCTCCAGCTAGAGACTCTTGCATCCATTACTTCAATGAGAACTAGAGCCCTGACCCTGGAGGCAGAAACCTAGATGTCATTTAATTACCAGGAGACTAACCACTTGTCCTCCACCATGACATGGACCAGGACATCCAAGGACCTTCCTGAGAGTCGCCCAGCTGATTAGAGGTAGCTCTGACCCCAGACCTGTCCTCCTTCTCCTGCACCAGCGAGGGGCTAGGCTAGCTTCCTCTATCACCAGAGTCCAGAGATCTGGATGGTGAGGAGATGTCCCTTCTCCCTCAGGCCTGTCCTTGACCAGTTCCCTCCTCTCCTCCCTGGCCTTGTGATTCTTTGGTCCTACATCTAGTGCCTGTCAAATAACCCTTGAGCCTGGAGGTTTCATAGGCTCTCAGCAAAGAGGCCTGGACTTCGCTGGGGAAACCTGGCCTCCCCCTGCTGTGAATGCCTGAAAGGAGTGGGCTGAACTCTGGATGTTCCTGGCTGATGGCCACGGCGCTGTGTATGTCATGCCGTGTATGCTCCCTCCCCCGAGTCTGTCTGAGAATCAGGACATGAGGAGACTCGGTTCATGTTGAGACCTGCTGGCATGAGTTACAGTGTCTGGGGAAACCAGTCAGTGATTTGGCAGGGCTGGAAACCATGGGAACCCCTTCATGAATGGCTCCCTGCATGGGCCATTTCTGATGGCAAGGGTGCGGTTTGGGAGTCAGATGTGTTTAGTGTGCAGGTTTTTAAAAAGTGGTCATCAGAAATAAAGACATTTCTCTAGGAAAGGGATGGCCTTGGTGGAAGAAGCCTAAAGAAGCTGCTGGAAACCCCAGAACCACGGACAAGCCAGTTGTGGGCTCAAGTGAAGAAAAAAATTAAGACAAAAACCAAAGTCAAATGAGCAAATGATAAAGAACATTAAGATTTGAGAAAGCTGAGCCCTTCCTTATTCTAAGACTTAAAGTAGCCTGAGATAACTACATCCATTCATTTTTATTTCTGCTTTTCTAAAGTTTATAATACAATACTTTTAAGTATATAATGTTACAATAGTTTAGTATTTTGCCCAGGTTCCTAATCGTATTGCTAATTTTTCAGTAGAAAAATCATCAAGAGAATGGGAAGTTTATCCATCTTTCGCTCCATTGACCCCAAGCAGCAGGAAGACTTTTGGGCATCTTCCTGCCCATGTCATCTTCTGTGGTTTCCTGTGGTTCCCATGACTTTCTGATTCTGAAAGCTAGAAAGGGTGGTCTCCTCTAATCTTCCTTTTAACCCTTCTAACTGTTTCAAACCTCTGCATCTACGAGTATGTATGAAACAGCTTCCTGATTGATGTACTATGAGCAATTTCTGTTTTCCCTATTGACTCCTGACTCGTTCAGCACTTGACCTTACAAGAGCTTCCAGAAAACATAGCTTCAAAGATGGGAAGATGGGTTGGTTATCTGTGCAGGTTTGGTTTGGAGCTGGTGATGCCTTCCTGGTCGGTAGAAAGTGAATACCGATGATGGCAAAGAAGGTTTTATAGCACCACCCAAAGTTGTCTGGAATTAAAGTACTTCTGGAGGATAAGGCTTTGTCGGTTTAAAGGGCTGCTGCTACAGAATGTTAGGGTGGAAATGCTGAGTGTGAGGCCTGCTAGGGTGGGTGTGCAGGGGGCTGGCTATTTCTGATTGCACTGGAAACAAAGAAGTGAGTAATCTTACAGTTTTACCTTATCAGCTCAAGTCATGGTTAGAGAATCAGAGTGCTCCTGTAACTGCCCTAAACTAATTGCTTTTCAATGGCCTTGTAGCTTAATGTCTCATGAAGTTCCATCGTAAACTTGTAGATAACAGCACAGTCGAATTCACAGCGGCACTGGGTTTCTTGTGGGAAAGTAAGAATGTTGTTCAAGAGTGAGATCTGAGAATCGGTATGGGGACATTTGGGTAGATTCAGCTGAATCAGAGTGGCCCCACTCCCTAAATCTCCCTGCGCCTACTTGGCTGTTAGAAGTAGCCTTCTCCACCTCTGTCTGAGGGCGCTTCTTTCCACTTGATCGGAGACCATGTGGTGTCGAATCTCCTTAAGCCTTGTCACCATCTCATTCCTTTCTTTGCTTCTAGATCCACAACGAAGGCTGATTTTAGCACGTCTAAGAGGGGAGAGTGATGTAAGACCCAGGAGGAGAAAGCATAGACCCCAGAAGGATTACAAGGAAACAGATTAGGGAGGAAGCTACACAATGTTGGACTGGGCCAAACTGATCAAGACATGTACTTACCAGAGATTCTTGATTTAAGATATTAGCTTGTTTGGAGTGATGCTAGCAGTTTGCTTTTTCTGTGTTTGAACCTAAACCTCAGTGGTGGCCTGCAATAAATGAAACTGAGATGTGAGAACTTCCTTGGTTTAATACATACAGAGGAACTTAAAGGCTTAAAGAGATAGGAATGTTGGAATGGGTTTATCATGGGCAGAGCACGCACACATCCCCCTACAGGAGGGGCCCCCCGGAGGTCACTCTTCTTACAAAATCATTGAGAAACACATTGGTGTTGAAAGTGCCAATATACAGGTGGACAGGAAATACACATGGTCACAAAATAGGGAACGATTCTCATACCCACTAAAAGCAAGAGTGATACAAGTTGTACTGAGCTATAACTTTTCACTTGCATTTGGCAGTGATCAACGTGTTATGTTATAAACTGTGTTTTTGAGACATGCCCAAAACTCACAACTGGTGAGTGGTGGTGGAGCTGGGGCTTGACTCTAAGTCCTCTGACTTCAAGTCCTTTTTTCTTTTCATTCATTGGCATGGCCCGCGTGAGAGAGGCCTTGCATAGTTGACTGAGTGTGTGGCATGTAGCCTGGTCAAACTCCCATACCTTGTTCTGGAGCTTTCTGGAGGAAGTCGTGAGGAATAATAACATCATAGGGAAGAGAAAATAAGCCCTCTCTGGCCTGAAGGATGTTCTGGTCATCTTTTGTCTTCTAGAGGGGGCCATTGTAATCTGATGGCCAGTTCCAGACCCTCGACCTGTGGCCAGAGGCTTGACTAGATCAGCATCTGCCAGGAGAACGAGGCGGGGACTAGTTTAAGCTTGGGAAATTTATGGGCCTTAAAGAGGAGGGTCTGGTCATCAGTACTTCAGGCTCCAGTGTCCTGCCTCTAATTCTGGAGCCCTAAGCCTGAGGAGGATCAAGGTCAAGTGTGGAAGATGGAGGGAGGTAGAGAGAAGCCAGAGGAATAGATGCCTTGGTCCTTGGGCCACAGTCATGACCTAGGTTCAGCTTGGGCACCTAAGGACATTTGCAAAAATAAGGGAGAAGAGGTCAGGGTGGAGAGGGAGAGGGAGAGGAGAGAGAGATCCTGTATTCATGTGGATAAAGCAAGGGGGTTCCCCTTCGAAGCTGCCCTTCTGGGTTAGGACAGAGATAGAGCAGTCATTCTCCCTATGTCCTCTAGTACAGAATGCAGCGTATAATTATTTCACCGTGTGTACAGGATTTCTACTTACATATGACTAAAAGCAGATAAAGACCTAGCCAAGAGAACAGCAAACCATGGACATGATGCTCATAAAAGTCCTCAGCCAGTCTCAGGGCTTGGCTGCCAACCTGCTGTGGGACGATAGGGGTGGGGAGAGCCAGGAGTGAGGAGCTCTCCAAGAGCCCCGAGGAGGAGGTGGGGGGTGGAAACAGCAAGGAAGGCCAGCCCTCGACTGCCAAGAACAGCGGGTGGCAACGCTTCATGTCCATGCTCATGCCAGTGCGCTTAGGAACTGTTGTTATTTTTATGAGAAAAATGCAGAGAGGCTAATCTGTCTATTTATGTCTGTCTGGAACCATGTAATTACTGAAGGATGCTCTGGTGCCAGGACCCAGCTGTGGCTCTTCCTCTCCCATGATGTCTTCGGGAGGCTGGGCCTGATACCCCTGCTCAGCTCTACCAAGGAGCCTGCCAAGGGTTTTGGGTACCAATGAAATGGAAAGGCAGACAGAGGGTAGGAGACCTGGGAAAGCTGAGGTAATTAGGTCAAATATTTTATCCATTTTAGAGTTTTGGCGAGTGGTAATTTTAGGATATGTTCATGAAGTCTATGACTGCTGTGAATTGGGGTCTTTTATATGGGTTCTGATTGTTCAAAGCATGATCCATCATCCCTGTTTGTCCATCTGTCTGTCCGTCCATCCATCCTTCCATCCATCTGTCCATTCATCCATACATGCATCCTTTGAGTGAGCATGCCATACCGGTCCTTCTGCTGGGCTCTAGAGATACAGAGATAAATAAGACACAGTCTTTTCACTTGAAAGACTTAAGGCTTGGGGACAGACAGGAACACCAACCATCAAGCACAGTGAAGTGTCGCAGGTGCTGTAATATACTCTGTGCAGGTCCAGGGGGTCACAGAAAGGTCTGGGAAGTAGGAAAAATCTCCAGAGAGCAGGTGACCCCTGAGCTGGGCCCTGAAAGCTGAGGGCATTTGTCCCGTGGGCCCAGAAAGCACCCATAACCTCACCACGACTCCAGAGGACGCGCTGGTATAGCTTCATGCTCTCTGAGAACAGCTTAAATTCTAACGCAAACCTATGCTTTGCCAGGGTTGGGGAGGGTGATTCTCAGCCGGGTATTAGGCACTGTCCGTGACGTGACCTCATGCCACTGTTTTCACTCCGTCTCCTGCTGCTCCCCTGAGCCTTGGCTGCACTGGGTATGTCATGCTGTTCCCTGAGCATGCCCGGCAAGTTCCTGCCTTCCCACCTGTGACCAGGTTGGTCTGCCTCCTTTAGAGACCTAGGATGTTGCCCTCCTGGGGGCTCAGTGAATGTGCTGAGTTTGTGAAGGTACGAGCAGGGGACTGAATAGTGAGGAGACCCCTCCAACTATTGAGGAGCAGTGTGCCTTAAAGCTCAGGGTGTGGGGGGCAGGTGCAGGCTGAGGCAGGAATCATCAGCTATAGGACTGTGGCCAGAAAAGGCCAGGTGGCTTTGTGCCTTCCACGGTCTCAGGGTTTCTAAACCTGAAGTGCTGCCCGTTCCCCAGGTTTCGGAGGAATCACTTTTTCAGGGTGTCACTCCTGAGCTGAGGAAAGTGGGGACTGGTGGTTCTGAGGGGCTTACTGAGTGGGTCGAGCTAAGTCTTTGGCAGCATGGGACTGTGCCCCAGCGGGGGACAGACATTGGCTATGGAGGGCAGTCCCAGGTGGCTCACCACAGCCCGATCCGCAGCTGTCAGGGCTGGGCACTGTCCGGAGCTGTAGAAGCCCAGTGACTGAAGCTGCCATGGGTGTTCCTGAACACACCGGATGTGCCGCATTGGCACCGAGCAGGGATGTGGCATAGAGTCATAGGGGCAGGAGAGCAAGGGTGAGTTTTCCGATAGTACTTGGAGTAAGCAGGGTGGGACCCTCCCCTCCCTGGGACCTCCATTCCCCTGTGTGCTGAGATGAGGCTGACTAGATGCTCTCTGAGTGTCTTTCCAGCTCTGCTGTGACTTGGCCATAGGCTTCCGGGGAGCTCCCGGTTCACACAGCAGTGCCCAGCCCAGTTCAGGGAGGACGGGAAGACTTGTGGGAGTTAGAAGGGCGTGGCTGTGACTGCTCTGTCCTGTGTCTGGAAGTTCACATCTAGCAGCTGGTTGGCCCACAGGCTCAGGGCACCCCGCGGACACCAAACATCTCTGGGGTCCCCTCTGTGTCCCTTGAACAGGTGTTTGTTTATGTCCCGTGTGTCCCGTTGTGTGCCACTTGTGCCAAGTGGGGTGAAGGTGCTTCACTGAGAAGGGGTAGACCAGTCACTGTCACCAGGTGCCCCAGGACTGAAGTGAGTTGGGCTTTGAACATTGAGGGAGACCCCGTGAGTGAAGCAGTCTGAGAAAGCTTCCTGGAGGAGGTGGGATCAGTGCAGGGCCTTGCGGTGAAGGACTTGCAGGTAAAGGGCAAGAGGTGCCAGGGGAGGGAGAGGGCCCAAACGTTTGTCTCTGGTCATCATGGGAAGGAAATGGCTGGGCACTGCTTTGTACATTTGTTCCTTTGTGGACCTGGAGTGGCTAGAGGTCCCTCTGGAAGTGGGCTTTAATTGACTGTCTCTTAGGCACTTGAAATGGGAGACTCTCTGGGTAATAAAACAGCCAATGCTCGCATTGGGGTCCTGACTCCTCGAGGTTCCGCCCCAGCATGTGTTGCCTGGAAAGCCAGCACTAGAATATTGTGATTATTACTTTTACTGTGGCCACTGGGCCGGAGGCAGCCCCTCCTCCAGGCTTTGCACCAGGCGCTACTATTCTGGTTTACTGTCTGAGCACTAGAGCCTTTTCCCCAAGCTTTCACTTTGAGAGCTCAGTGACCTTAGGGGTCAGGTATTTACTGAGGTTGAGAAGGATGAGAGGCAGGGAAATGACAGGAACGTGGTCTTCAGATTGGGATTCTGATGTGTTAATCGGCCACCCGCTCTCTCACTATCCATGCTACCGGGGTCTGGGCACTCAGTCTTTCAGAGCCTCGGTTTCCTCATCTGTTAAGTGGGAATTCTTTCTGGAAGGCTCGTTGTCAGACTTAAATGATGGCACACGGTTGACCATTAGTGGTAACTCACTGTTATTGTCATTCTCATTTTGTGGAGCAGTTTCTTGGCCTTGTTAAGGGGAAATTGTTCTTAGAAGTCAAGCCACCTTCTTACATGGGGTGGGGGTGGGGGTAGGGGTCTGGGCTTTCTTTCCCAGCGGCAGGTGCGTGTGGGGAAGAGAACAGGACAGTTCCTGCCTGCTGGCCTGCGTCCAGCACTTATTTCACGAAGGAGAAGGGGGCTGTGAGGGTGTCACTGGGACTTCACGAGGCCCTGGCTGGAGGCGGTGTTGGAAAGCCTACATTGTGTCTGCAAGCACCCACTTCCCTAATCACTCTCAGATCGTGGGGATTGTTATTCTGTATGTATCTTTTTTTGTTTTCAGAGAGAGAGAAGGAGCACCAGGCGCGCCAGAGCGCTGTCACGGGCAGGCGAGATTTATTGCCTGCCCTGTGTTTTGGGTTTCCTGTCCTCCCTTGTCCAGGACCCCGGAGAGGAGTGTGGGGTGGTGGAGTTGCCTGAAGTTGGTGGGTTTGGAAAGGACCGCGAGGCAATCCTCTTGGCTTTGGGGCAGGCGCAGCCCGGAGTGTTTGGACCATCTTTTCCCCAACCTCTGTTTACGTATCCACCGAGCTCAGCTGGTCTGGCACTTGGGACCAGGCATTGTGTCCTCGGTGACTCACTCGCACCAACTCCCCTGGAAATTCTGGGTCAAGTGGGTTCCAGGGACATTTTCAGTGTTATTCCAGTGGTAAAACATTTGCTGTTTGTCTCATGTTTGCTCTGATCCCTGGCTGTTGGTGGAAAATGCCTTCTGCTGGCTTGCTCCCCTCTGCAGCTCCCATGAGCCCACAGACCAGGAGTTCCCTGGGCCTGCAGGGCCTCTTTCATCTCTGTGTCCCAGCTCCTGGGAGGTGTTCCAGTGGCACAGTGGATGGGCACAACCAGCCGAGCACCTGGGACTGTCCCCATCCTCACTCTGACCCTGGAGGAAGGACAAAGCAGAAAAGGGTCTCAGATAGAGGAGGGAAACAGGGAGGCAGGTAGAGGATGCGGGATACCCAGGACGGGCCAGGGCCTTGCCGCCTGTCCCTGGGGTGCACCCATCTTTTCCTGGGCAACATCTCCCTTGTGTTCCTAACACTTGGAGGGAGAGGCGGGCTGGGGCCAGCCCTGGGCGTCCTGACTGGCCTCCTGCTGGGAGCCTGCTTGGCTGGCCCTTTCTTCTTTCTTACTCCTCTGACCCAGCAGCCAGGGGGCTGCTCACTGGCCCCTCAAGGCACCTGGCATCCACAGCTCTCCCTGTGAGCTGGTCTCGGGCACGCCTCCTCCACCCCTTCCCATTAATTGGTCTGGGTTTGTCTTAAACCTTGTCCTGTCTCAGGTGTGACTGAGTGTCAGGGTGTGGTGAAGCTGTGTACAGTTTGTGGGGCCTGGATGTTGGGACAGCTGACAGCTGACAGCCTGACGGCCCAGGTTTGAGCTGGAATGGGGGACCCGGCCGAGCTGAATGCACCTGGACTCACACAGGACCATAGGGGTCTGGCTTGGATGCTGGAGAAGATGCAAGGAATGTCCATGATGATGAGATCCCATGGGGCTGGTTTGCCTGTTCCAGAGCACGCGTATGAAGTGGTTTCACTGAAACCGTGAGGGAACCTCATATTCTTCCTTTCCTGGGAGCCTGTGAGCCAAGCAGGACAGACACAACTATGTCCATTTTATGGATGAAAACACCGAGGCCCAAGCCAGCATAATGGCTTCTGCAAGCCACATAGAAACGTGGAGGTCAAGCAGGGACTTGAATGGAGCCTCATGATTTTGAGGGCCACCCTCCATCCTCTTCACACGGCTGCCCTGTCCCTCGGCTACCACGTATCTGCGTGACTGACTGTTCCTTCTTCGGTGTTTTGCTCTCTGCTCTGGGAGGCACCAGCAGACAGCTGTGTCCTGGTTCAGTTGACTGTCCCAGCAGGTACCGCCACTCTCCTTTCAGCCTCTGCTTTGCCCACGAATGAAATGTTGTTTTCCTTATGTGCCAGGTGTCTGCCATCCCCGGAGCCTGGGCCATCTCCCATGTCCCTGGACCTGGGGGCGGGGAGTGTGGCCCCCTGCAGCCTGCAGCCCAGCTTTTCCTGGAGCAGCCGGAAGCATAACTCTTATTTCCTGGCTCCAGGGTCTGCCCTGTGAAGGCGACATTGCTGTTTTCCTCTTTGAGAGTCATCTGAACCAGAGCTGTATTTCAGTTTATTGACTTGGCGTGGATGTAAAACCACAGGTTGGGAAAATACAGCCTTCCCAGCTCAGGGACCATTTCTTTGGGAAAGTGGAGAAGGAAAAACTGGTCTTTTAATGGTCACTGTCCTTCTGCCATCAAGGAAGATATTGCCAGGTCTGAGAGCCAGCCCAGACTTTCCTTGGAGCTATTTGTGGCTCACAAAGTTGCAAGAGTTTCCTTCGATTGGTTGTAATGCTCCTTGGAATTTACAGTTTGAGAGGTGCCCCGTCCTCTGCCCTGAGGGCACTGTTCTCTCAGGATCCCAAATGTGATCTCCACCGTGTCCAGGGGCATGGTGCCAACGAGGGGCAGGGACAGGCCCACTGGTCCCCTCCTGAGTTTTCTGTGGGATGGTTTAGGGGTCGGCGCTGTGTGATCTCAAGGATCTAGGAGTTTTGAACTTTTCCTCCTATTCAGCTGGTTGTTCCCGAATTAGTTTTGTTTTTGCAGCAGCGGGCAGAGCTCATGCACTGAGTTAGAAAGAAGCTTGATGATGGGGAACGATGAGTGCTTGGGGAGCATCTGTTTGTTTTTAACCCACCTCTCCGCAAGTGTGTATGAATTCGTTCATTCTAGCTCATCCTTGTTTCTTTTCTTCCTTTGTCTATCAATCATTTGTCTATCTACTCATCCACACATTTCTCCTTCCTTCCTTCCTTCCTTCCTTCCTTCCTTCCTTCCTTCCTTCCTTCCTTCCATCCACCCAACCGTTCATCCATCCATCCACCCATCCATTCATCCATATCTTCATTTGTAAGAGCTATTTCCAACCAGCTGGCACAGTTGCACACTAGTGCAAAGACTATGTACACTCAACAACATCTATGATTTAAATGACTTCAAAAGATGTGAGCTGTATTTTCTTGCTTTTCAGACCTCATTTTTCTGGAGTGCCAGTTCGAACCCAGACATGAGTTGGCCCTGTGGTCCTCTGGCTAAGAAGGCCTCCTGGTCTTTGAGCAGAGCCTTACACATGGGTCTTTGCTGCCGTGGTCATTTATGGTTTGTTTTACAGGCGCTCTTGTGCTTCCTTCTGAATTATGAACATGGCTTTGTCATGGGCCTTGGCCTCATTCTCCAGTCTGATGACCATCCATTCCCCATGCATATTGCAAGCTCTAGTCCTAATGCCAAGGTGATGGCACGAGATCACAACATGCTTTTCTTTGCTTCCATACTTTACATGTGCTGTTCCCACTGCCCGCAATGCTCAGTTTCCACGGCTGTAAAGTGGGGGTAATAATTCTGACTTTGTAAGCTTACTATAAAGGTAGGAGAGGCACAAGCACATAATCTACAAGTGGTGAATGGTAGCTACTGTATAGTGAGTACTCAAGCTGATGTGGCCACCTGGCCTGTGCTCACCTTGATCCATGGTCTCCCTGTAGAGTTTTCACTTCGACCCCTCTCCCCCCGGTGAGTGACCTTGGGAGAAACTAAGGCAGTTCAAGGGCTATGAAAACGTGCGGGCCCTAAAATGGACTTGCTTTTCAGTTTCGCACAAGGCATACTTACTAGGAAAACTTGCGGAAAATTCGATGCTCAGTTTACAGCCCTAAGAACATGAAAATGCTCCTTTGCCAGGTTTCAGAAAAAGATGGATGTTGTTTCTGGGAGACGGAATGTCGTACAGTGGCTCAGGCAGGAGACGGTGAGTCAGACGTGCTGAGAGCCGGGCCAGGCTGGCCCGTCCAGCCCCTGCTGTGAGTCAGCGCTGCCCACGAGGCTGGGAGGGCAGCTGGCCTGGTGGGCCGTGGAGCCAGGTGGGGTCTTCCTCTCACAGAACTGCAACTGCGCTGTTCCATCACCTTCGAAGACGTTGGGGAGTGCGTTCCACTGTGGCTGTGGTCAGCCATGGCCACTGGGCAGTCGCTGATGTGATTGCTCCTCCTCTCACTTCTGTAAAGTTTATCTACTTCTGGATGAAACCTTCCACCTCCCTGCCCAAGCTGACCACGCATACCTGCAGCCAACCCAGAAGTCCTTCCCTGCTGTCCATCTCCAGATCTGGGGTGGTGGTTGTGTTTGGGCTGCAGAGCCAGGGTCGAAGAGCGTGTTCTGTTTGAGGGGCTTTGAGGCTGAACAGTGAATGTTTCTGGAGTGGCAAGGCCATCGCTGCAGCTGTCCCAGAGGGGTCCAGGCTGCAGAAAATCAGGACGCAAGGAGCCAGACACTTAAGTCACGAGAGGAGGAAGCCTCCATGGCTAACCAGAACTTCTGGGCAGCTTTGACAAGAAGTGTGCCCCAGGGGTGGGTGGGGAAGGTCAGCGGAGTTGGACATGCAGGGACTTTTTAGGAGTTCTGGTTCCAGTCCAGACTCCTCCCCTGACTTGAATAAAGGCTGACCTCTCTGCTTTCTCTGTTCTTCATCCACAAAATGGGAGAGATAGTTCCTATCTCACAGGGGTTGGAGAGAATTACACAGAGATCATTTATGAAAAAGCACATTGGGATCCACACCTTTAAAGAATACATGTAGGATGCTACTAATGTTATATAAGGAACGGAAGGATCAGAGAGGTCAAGTGACTTGGCTGAGGTCACACAGCTAGTATAGTTATAATCAGGACCCAAATTCCAGTCTCCTTTCACTTTTGTTCTCTGTTGTCTTGCTTTCTTTCATTTTGGGGTGTTTTAATTAGTTGGACCTTTGAAACTCAGGGTGCAGGGCCCTTGCCAGTTAGCCAGGTACCTTGGCCTCTGGCTGGCAACCTCTAGACAGCATGCAGGGCTGGGGTGGCCTGTTAAGGGCGGAGGGCTCTGTGGCTCTTGGAGGAGCTGTGCCCCAGGGGTGGGTTTCGGCTGAGTTCCCACTTCCTCCTCCCCGCTCCTGTCCTAGCTCCTCTGTGGCAGAGTCTGTCTTGCTCCACCCACCATTCTCTTTTGTCGCAGTGTTTACCGCCTTGTCCGTCTGGCTCCCTCATCAGCCTGTGAGGTCCAAGCGGCCAGGACACGTCCTCATCTTGTTTTACCATCCCCGTGGGTGAGCACCTGACACAGGCCTGAAGGAAGTGCTGGAGGAGCTGGCAGAGCCCAGGGAGAGGCTGCTGCCTGCCCCAGGGTCTGGTCAGGAGGGACAGCAGCTCAAGGTGTGGATATCTGGGGTTAGAGCCTGTGAGGCACAGAAAACATCTACCACTGGGCATGTTTGATACATTTTTTGGGAGGCTGCAAGTAGGGGAGTGACTTACTCCTGCCAGCTGGGGTCAGCGGTGTGGGTCAAGAGGGGCTGGGTCGCGACCCAGCCCCTCCTCTTCTGTGAAAATGTCCTCTAGGAGCCGAGTTTCCGGCCAGCCCCTGGGCCACGGGTGATCCCAGCACACAGTGGGCATAGCAGGGGCACCTTGGAATCTGGTCGATCCTTTTCCTCAAGGCCTTCAGTGGAAGAGAGAGAGCTGAGTGGGGTGGTCTTCAGCCCCACCCCCATCCCTGTTTTGTAAAGGGACCTGAAGTTCCATGTGACTAAGGCTATAGATCCAGGAAACCACAGGTCAGAAGGAGCCAGGATCAGTGTGAGACCACGAATGGTGAGTTAATGCAAGGCCATGGAGTGCTGCTCTGGTCCCTGAAGGGGGCCCTGGCGGTCCCGAAAACAGCATTCAGGCATGGGGAGCATGAGGGCAAAGGCAGCTCCACTTTTACCCCTGACAGGCTGGAAGACCCTGAGTCCTGATTCCTCACCTGTAACACTCATGCTGACCTGGACTCAGTTAAGGGACGTGCACAGGGCCGGCTCTCTACAAGTCACAGTTGGGGCTCGGTTGGTGTGACAGGCCATCTCTACCCTCCAAGAGAGTTTGGTCCCTTCGGGCAAATTTAAAGTGAACACTGATTTCTGTGGTACAAGGTGTCATTGAGTGGTAGCCTGTCAGAGAAGTAGATGGGTGGCATTTTGGGTTCCCAGAGACAGAGGAAGCCTTCGCAGAGCAGATGGCATGGGGGTGACAGGTTGATTATGGCAGACAGGGGGCCCATGATTCAGGCGGAGCATCTGTGTGGACAGAAGCAGGGTTGAGAGGTGCACTTTCCATGATCCCATGCTACCATTTACAAAGCAGCTGCAGCCTTGAAGTGCCTTCTAGGACAGGGTAATGAGCTTGGCATTATCTCGGATTCTGACGGGGGCTCTATGATGCACTCAGCATTACCTCTATTGTGCAGACCAGCTTAACTTGCCCAGCATACCGTGACTGCTAATCTGCAAAACTTGGCTTCTAACCCAGGTCGATTTGATTCCAAGTCTTATCTTCTTAACCAAGCTGTCTGAAGTCCCTCATAGTTTTAAAATGCTTCCTTATTTTATTTTATTATTTTGATTGTTTACACTATTGCAGATGTCCCCATTCCCCCCACTTTGTGCACTCCCCCAGCCCCCCCTCTGGCTGCTACCACACTGTTTCCTGTGTCTATGAGTTGTGCACACATGTTCTTTGGCCAATCCCTTCATCTTTTTTCATCCAGTTCCCCCTCCCGCCTCTCCGCTGACAGCTGTCAGTCTGTTCCATGCATCTATGCCTCTGTTCTATTTCGTTTGTCAGTTTATTTTGTTGGATGTATCCAAGGTCCTTTGAAACCCACTTCTTGCTAGTTTTCTAAGATGCCCTCTTTTGTGGTGCTACAAACATACTCTGGCCCCAAACAGCATCTGTGACCCTCCCTCCAGCTTTGTGCACATCCCTAGGGTGAAGCATATCGATGTGAGGGAGAGCAAAAGTCAAAGGGACAGGTGTCCCTGCAGTGGGCCTTGGGTGGATGTTCAGCTGCTGCAGGGTGGCTGGGCCCTGTGCCCCTCTGCCAGTCCCCTAGGATTCAGTGAGGCTGCAAGTCCGTTCAGGTCTCCAAGGATCATTGTACATGGACGGGTGCAAGATGCCGCTTCTGTCAGCGGTGTCCCGGCCGCGTCCTGGTCCAAGGCTGGGAACAGTCGGTACTCAGTAGATAAGTGTTGGGTGAATGAACAACCAGTGGGGTAACTTGACTGCCCGCAGTGCTGCCCGGAGCAGGGTTACTGGACCGGGAATGGACACATCTTATTGCTTCTGGCTCCCTGCATAGTGAGTACTGTGTTTGGTTAGTCTCACATTTCCTCAGACAGCTAGGGGCCCCTGCGATGATCCTTTTTTTCGTTAATTAAGTTTAATTAATTAATCATCCAACTCATCCAACAGGTATTTATCGACACCTGCCACGCGCCATCATTCTTCTTTGGTCTAATAGACAGAGTGGGAAATGAATGACGCCCCTGCCCTTACTGACTTGCAGTAAGTGGCGTGAGGACCCATTTAGACGCTCTGTGGGTCCATAGCGGTCTGCCAGCTGATTTACCCTTCTGTTGTGTGTTCATTTAGAAAACGTTTGAAGCTTCATTGTATCCATAACCTTTCAACTATCAGGTTACTGCTCCAGTTTGGGGAGAACATTCATCCAACTACTAAATCATCAAAACTCTGCAGGGGGATCTGTCTCCTTCAGAAATACTCCTGTAACATCTGTGATTCACACTGCTGGTTTCATGTGAAGCAGGGATTCCTGCTGAAGGTGACAAGATGGTTAGACTTGGCACCGACTGGTGTACAAGTTAGGGCTGCAACATCAATACCGCAAGCAAGGCCATAGCAGGGAAAAGCCTTTAGCATAGTCCTATGTCTTCTGTTAATAGGTCTGGCATCAAAGCTAATGATGTTTTAGCTTTCGAGAAACCTTCTACTTTATCAAGGGTTCTTCCTGTGAAGCGGGGATGTATGAAATCCAAACTTATCTTCATGATTCTTGGATACTAGTATCTTCAGAAAAGCTAGGCCTTCTTAAAATTAGCAAAAGAGCCTTGGCCTGGTGGTGTAGTTGGTTGAAGCATTCTACCATATTAAAAAAAAAATAAAAAAGGCTGTGGGTTTGATTTCTGGTTAGGTCACATACTTAGGTTGAGGGTTCCATCCCTGGTTGGGCTGCATACAGGAGGCATCTGATCAGTTTCTCACATTGATGTTTCTCTCTCAAATCAATAAGCACATCCTTGGGTGAAAATTTAAAAAAAAATCAGCAGAGGATGGCTGGGACACAGAAATCCAGATTCATGAATTTGCTGCTCATTGTTCTCTCCTGCTTTTCATAATGGCTTGTTTGGTCCTCAGTCATGGAGGGCTGAGGTGTGACCATGTAACCAGGGTTCTGCTTTTCATGTGTGGCTCGGGTCAACTTCCTTCTGATGTAAAATCATTACACTTCTAATTCCGTTGGTCTCTCCCCCAGCCTCAGGCAGTCTAAGAGGAGGAAGGAAAGGCCTCCAAGTATTCTGTTTTAGAGGTGTGAACTGCTTTGGGCCATGGTAGCAGCGAAGGGTCCAAACAGCTCGATGCTTTCCACTTTTTGATTTGAGCTGTGAAATGTTTCATGAGGCTCTATGTTTAACACTGGGGGTCCCTTTAAAAAAGAACCAAACGAGGCCCTCCTCCCCTTTCATTTTACTAGTTTGGTTTGCCTGTGAATTGCACATGCCCACCCAGGTGCTGGGGGAGCTCGCTCAGGTGGGGTCTTCACTCCCACTCCCAGCTGTTGGCTCTGAGCAGATCTGGCCTTCTTGTTCTCTCTCTCTTCGAGTAGGGCTCCAACATCTTGCAGCTGATGTGTTTGGAGTAAAAATGTTTACAGGCCCAGAGGAACCTTTGCAACTTTGCCAATGCTTTTTATTAAGACCAAAAAATGAAGCTGAATTCTAATGGGGTGGATAGGAGAGTGCGGAAGCCTTTCATCCCTACAGTCTAGAGGGCTCAGGTCTTTCTGTTTTGCTTTCTAGATGACTGGAAGCAGGAGCTTAGTTTCTGATAAGAGAAATTGCTGAGGGTACATTTTGAGGTTGATTGAGCATCAGAGCCATCAGACGGGTAGGGAAGAAACTCTTTGGGAGTTTTGAGGAGAAGACAATCATTACTGATCCGGAGATGAAGACCTCTCGGAGGAAGCTTTGGATGAGTTTGGAGGAGGACCATGAGCTCAGCAGCCAGCAAAGTGGATGGTTTTTTGGTGGAGGAAGAACGCTCCTGTCTGCAGGCCGGTCACTGGTGTGACTGTGGGAGAGAGGAGAAGGTGGGGAGCAAGCGGGACACAGGCTGGAAGGGGGGTTGAGCTGAGACTGTGGGAAGATGCACGAATGACGTTTGTCATGGTCGCAGGGAGCCTTTGCAATTTTGTATGCACATCTACATGCTGAAGGACGGTTTGTTGGCTATCTCTGGATGCTGTTGCCGAGTGACTTAGCTGTTTGTTGGGACCTGGAATCTGAAGCCACAGGGGACATGCCATACTCAGCATCAGGTGGTCTCCACTGAGACCCTGAGGTTGGGCCCAAATGGTCAGTTGAGTCCACTGAAGAGTTTCTACAATAACAACGTCTGAGTGGTGTTCTTCGATGTGTGACTAGGCAAGCTCCCAAAAGGATAAGATTGCCAAACAAAGCCGTTCTTGTGGGTGATGTATTCAGAGTCATTTAATGCTGACATTGGCATCTTTGCGGTTTCCTGTGATGTGCAGGTACAGTGCGTCACACAGTGGTGGCTGTTGGCACCCCCTGCCTGGAAAGTCTGGAGGCGGAGTCTCAGTCTGGGCTTACATGTTTTTTTCCAGACTTGTCACGTCTTGGGGTGCAGGTCTGCCTACACAACTGGCTGGAGTCATTCGTAGGCTCTATCTACTCTTCTCTGGGCATTGCTTTTTCATCATATTAGTATTTGGGAAAATTCAGGAAGTAGAAGAGAGGCTTATAGGGCAGAGAGATGGGCAGGCAGGCAGATGTCTTGGCTGGCTGGAGACTCACAGGAGACCCTCTCAGCTTCAGCTGCCTGAAGGACCCCTGGAGCCCAGGCAGTGGCCCTGGAGAGATGCCACCTTCTCTGCTGCTGATGGGAAAGCTGACCCTGCTCCTGGTTTCCACA
This sequence comes from Macrotus californicus, assembly GCA_007922815.1. Taxonomy (NCBI): domain Eukaryota; kingdom Metazoa; phylum Chordata; class Mammalia; order Chiroptera; family Phyllostomidae; genus Macrotus; species Macrotus californicus. The sequence continues at coordinate 131,871 of VMDR010000775.1, read as the reverse complement.
CCTCAGTGGGCTGCTTGGTGTCAAACTAAGTCATCGGTGGCCAGCCCCTTCATTCCCCGGCCATAAAGCTCTGCAGCTACGTCATTTGCATCCTCGCATCGATAGCAGTCATATCATTGAGCAATAACCCCAAGATGTAAGGTTTCCCTTCTGGATTCCAGGCTACATGGAGCGGGTGGAACCATGGGTGTCTGGGTAGGATGTCTGAAGAGGAGCTGATTGCAACCTGGGTTTTGTTTGGTTTGGTGAAACTGGGATGCATCGTGATTAAATTAAAAAGTGTTCATGGCACTATATGCCTCAGAAAGTGCCTGGGTGGGAATTTTATGTTCTAAGGTACACAGTCATGTGGGGAAAGGCAGCTATTCCTGCCATGATATAATCACTGGCATGGTGGAACGGTCACTAGAGCAGGGGTCTAAGCTCCTGAGTTTGTGTCCCACTGTCACTCAGTGACAGTGACCTTGGATGAGTCTCTTTTCATCAACAGGTTTCAGTTTCCATGTCAGTAGAAGTAGATAAGCTTTGTGGTCCCCTCCAGCTTTGGGAGGTAGAGTTTTCTGATAAACTTGGGAACAGCAGGGGACGTCTTCAATGCACCCTTCCCTACCAAAGGCTCTGACTCAGAGGTGGCGATCAAGCAACCTGGTGTCAAATACTCTGTCCCTAGCCAGAACACACGTGAGAAAACATGTCCCTACTGCTGGTTCCACAAAATATACACTGCTTATCAAGTTTGTGTAAAGCATCCCAAGCAATTTCTTTTGGAGATGGAAGTGAGACTATTCTGACTTTTGTTTTATAAATGAAGGAGAGCAGAGTGAACTCTATTTAACAATCAATGATTTAAAATTACACTCCAGTTTTCTAATAACCCTTTAAGGGAGGAAGACAGGGAACAGGAAGAAAAGGAGAGGGTCATAAAGAGGAGAGGGGCTCAGCCAGAGAGTGGGAGGGAGGCACCCAGTTCTGACCACAGATCCCTTCTGAGGACAGAGGATGACTTCCACACAGCAGTGGTAGAGGTGTGAGCGTGCACACCTTCTGGGCAACTGCAGGCTTTCCTAGAGGACATCGACCCGAGAGCTGTAGTTTTCTCTTGGACAAGGGCCACCCTCTGTTGGCACACAAATCATGATGGAGCAGGGCCACAAGTTCTGCTGAGGCCTGTCAGACTTCATGGGGCAGCCATGACAAATGCTCATCACCTCTGGATAAGGAAGGGGAGGGGGCTGCTCTCTCTGGCCCCTCTTCCCATCTTCTCCCCAGTTTAATGTTTTCTCTCCATCCTGATTTTTGTTCAATGAACCACTCGCTGTGCCCTTAGGCACCCAAGCTAAACCCTGATGTTCTCTTCGACTGCTTTCTCTCCCTGACTCCCACGTCCAGAATGGAGCCCTAGTTCATCAATTCTGTCACCACAAGTTCTCTTTTCTGTCTGTTTCTGCTGCCACCATCCTAGCTCAGATTCCACCAGGGCCACCCCAAAGCTCTCTCTGCCTCTGGCTTCCTTCCCCTCTATCCATCCTCTACCAGATTTGCCGTCTTTGGCTTTGGCTTTGCTTCTCCATGATCAATAACTCTTTGTTGACATGCTCCAGGTGAAGGCCAACTTCTGGAGCCCTTGGCCTCCTGCGCCCTTCTCTGCCTCCTCTCCCAGGATCAGCTGTTCTGGTGGCGGGCTCACCATGTCTTGTCAGTGCTGCTTGCTGCCCTGCTTCCCTGCTCCTGTGCCTAAAGAACGACCTTTGCCAGGGAAAGCTTCCTGCTGCCCTTGCCACCTCCCTTCTCCAGACACTTCCCTGCATGTTTGGTCCTGACTTCCAGCTCTCCTGCCCTTCCTTGCACTCATTCATTTACCTACTGGCCTACTCACTGCATGGGGCCTCCTTGGAGGCAGGACTGAGCGCAACTCCAGGCACTCAGGCTGGACACTCAGTTTAGGGGCAATGAGTCAATGAGAGAATCAGATCTTATCAGCCCCAAGGTATTTCTCAGAGTCTGCTGGTGCCCTGGGCAATGAGCTGGGCCAGAAGGTCCAGGCTTCTATCTTGACCCCCAGCCACATTCAGGTTAGGAAGAGACAGGTCTGGTCACTGACTGGATGGGGGTGGGCTGTGTGCTGGCTGCAGATCAGGGGACAGCAGACTACCAACTGTCTGCCTCAGGGGAGCTGCACCTCCCAGCAAAGTCACACTTGTCTTGGCAGAATGATGTTTTTGAGCAGAGAGTAACGGCCTGAAGAAGCAGCAGGCGGTTCATTCAGCCAGAAACAAACCAATATTAACACTACCAGAAATGAACCTTTACCTCTTATAGGAGTACCGTTATTCATTGATGGCAGGTGGAGCAGTTTTAGCCCATTTATAGGATGAGGCGGCTGAGGCTGAGCTGTGGGAAGGGTATTGCCCAGGGAATCATAGGGACCCTGCTCTGTCCCTCCTAGGACATCCTGGAGAAATGATCCTGGTGGGTATGGTACCCTGACGAGCACCCTGGGATTGGGGCGGGTCCACAGCGGGGACAGTCATCCCTCTGCTCTCAGAAGAGGTGCGAGCATATACGGGAGGAAGAGGAGGAAGAGGAGGAGGTTCCCCTGGGGATGTTCTGGGGTTTGAGCAGCCCCAAGTGGAGGCATTTCATCCATGGGCATCATCTCCGCCTTGGAGAATCCAGGTGCATCTACCGAGTACCTGCTGAGTGCCAGGAGGGACAGTTAGGAATAGGGTCTGGCTGTTACGTGAAAAGAAAAGTGGATTGTCAGTTTAAGGAAATAGGGCTTATTTTTCTCAGTGAAACAAGAAGCCTGGAGGTAGAGCCCAGGGCTCTGCCGTGGTCATGATATTGCTAGTGTTCCAGCACCTTCCATGCTCAAATATACCCTTCCCTGTGAAACTTATTCTCACATGACAGGCAGAATTAATCATGTCCTTTCCGGGGCTTTCATGGCACTTTTGAAAATTATACTTTCATTGCAACTATTTATCTTGTATTACAAGTGAACTTACTGGCTGGAATGTCTTCCCTCCAGGGTCCTTAAGGTCAAGGCCATGTCTTTTTCATCTCCGTCTCCTTGGGGCCTAGCTCAGGGCCTGGCATGGAGGAGGCACTCAGCAAAAGATGTGGCCTGTGACAGAATCTCATGTTCCTGCCAGGAATCTGTTAGCTCTTCCTGCACCTAGAGTCCCAGGGCTGTGGCGAAGCTGGGAGCTCCTCTGGCCACATCACACTCACCGCCTGGAGCCTCGGACTTGCTGTCAGGCCCCTGCCCCCAGCAGGGCCATTGGTAGATGCCCCTGGGGGCAGGCGGAGGCCCAGGGGTCCAGCTCCAGAGGCTTCAGGGTGCCGTCACTGAGCGGCGCTGCAGGGACCCAGCCTCTGTAGCCCACGTGTGCTGTTCCCCGCTGCCCTCTCTGTGAACCTGGCACAGCATTTCGGTGTGTCCTATAGAATAATATTGAGAGAACGAACAAATCAGTGGCAGAACCTTCTGAGATTTGCCTAATTGCAACTCAAATTGTTCCCATATTGGAAATTACATGGCTAAGATGCCTTTTGGGGAACTGAATATTAGGAGCCCAGGAAGGTCAGCCAACAATGAGTTGCCGTTTTTTTTCTCCCTCCATGAACTCTTACTGAAACATTTTCCTGCAATGAGACATGTATAGGTTGACTCAAAACAGATTTCACAATCGCTTTATCCAATTTTGGACGACTTAATTCGGCAATTCACGTAACCCTCTTTAATCAGCCTCACGTCCAGAGGTGGTGGTGGACTCAGGCACTGTGATGTGGCTGGCTGTCACTCAGGGCAGCAGCGCTACGTGGTCAGTCCCTTCATGGCTCTGGGAGCTGGGACTGCGTGTGGGATGCTCAGGGGCCCTGGATACCTGCAAGGGCCCCAGCAAGGCGGGAGACCTGTGATCCTTGTTCCTGGGTGTGCAGACACCTCCTGCCCTAGGTGGCAGCATTATGTCTGGGATGATGGAAGTGAAAGTGACTTGTGTGGTCACATTGCTCCAGTTTTGACTCTGGTGTGAAGGATGTGGAGGTCCTAGGATTTTTGACTCTGATATTCAATAAAAATGTGTTGGCTGCATGCCTAGCTCAGGGTCCTTAGGGGAAAACTAATTTCCGTTCTTTCTCTCTTTATGGCTCGGGGGGAACCGTTTCTCTGGAGTTAGGTGGGGAAGTAAGTCCGGCTGGTGGTATCTACATGGTCACCTCTCAGGGGCTGAGGAAGATGCAAAGGCTCTCACTGGGAGACTTGATTTGTCTGGGCTTTGAACCTTTGCAAGCCTTTAGTTGTTGATTCTCAGTCATCCTGTGAGAGGGCCTGGGGGAAGGTTGTCCCCATTTTATAGATGGCGCAACGGAGGCCTGCAGCACCCCAGTGATTTGTCCAAGGCATTCAGGGAGTTAATAGCAGAGCCTGGTTAGAACCAGTCCAGGGGTGGTTTCTTCTGTTGTCGTTGTTAAGGAACCTGCCTCTCATTCACTTAGGTGAAAAACTATGGAGCAGCTGAGGCCGCACTTGCTCGGGAGCACGAAGCATAAACACAGGGCGCGTGGCGTCGCCTGCACATTGTCTGCAAGCCGCTCCCGAGTTCAGACAGCGTGTTGTTCGGCATTTTCTGTTACCCAGAGTGTGGTCGTTTATTCCAGGGGCTTTGCATGTACCATTTTATTTAGGGAACAGTGGGGTCAGTGCTGAGAGGTTTCAGGGAAAAGGGGAATCAGTGTTGCCTGGATGGCAGGAAGGGTGTGTGTGTGTGTGTGTGTGTGTGTGTGTGTGTGTGTGCGCGCGCGCGCACGCACATGCACATGCATGAACCTGCATGTGCTTAAAGGGCAGTGGTCGGGCAAGTCTTCCTGGGAGGCCTGTGGCCAGAGCTGTGTTGCACCCTGACTGTAGATGGGGGAGGGAGAACCTTCTGGACATGGCTGTGGGTGGGGAGGAAGGCCCGAGGGCAGTGGGAGGGCAGAGAAGGCGGCCATTCCGTTGGCACCGAGGGGACTGTCAGGACAGTCAGAGCAGTGAGCGCCTGTTGTCTGGACTGAGCCCTCTCCAGGCTCTTGGCTCCGCCTCTGAGCACCAGAGCCAAGGCTTCTGGCAAATACTCTTCCTCTCAGCGCAGCCTCCCTGCAGAGACAGCAACCTGATCCCGAATGTCTGCCGACGCGAGGAAATCAGAGGAGAGCAAACGTGGACAGATATGGACATCAGTCTTGGAAAATAGGAGTGCCAAGGAGCTGTGGGGCAGGAGGAGGGGACATGCTATTTCTAGCAACAATTCGAGTGACAATGCTCATTGTGGTATTCATGATACATGTCACATACAGAGCGATGTGGTGGAGATGCGCAGAGCGTGTTTGTTCCCCGTGATGGGAATTCAGGCTGCGTGTGTCCAGCACAAGTTCATGAGGCTCCCAGTGACCCCCAGAATGAGCACGCATGTTTCTGCTGCCGTTGCCAAGTGTGTGGCTCTGTGTGCCTGCTGCACTCTGGGAGGCGTGTAATAGAGGAAGGGACAGTCTACCGCTTGGAAGCCTGCAGTCCGATGGTAAGCCCTAATCTGCTGACATGGAAAGTTTGCAAATGACATCATTAATTTCCATGACTTTCATTTCTTACATTAGAACCCTGGACTGTATGTACACTTTGATTTATCAGATGGTGTCTGAGGTCCTCCTGGGTCTTCCCCGAGCCTTTTCTCCATGGCTCTTAAGGAGGAGGGAAAAGCTGAGGGCAATTCGCCGTGTTCTCACTCACATCTTTACTCAGTCACACGCTCTAAGTGCGACCATGTGCCAGGCATTGGGGACACAGCAGTGAGCCAGCCAGACAAAGCCTTCCCTTCGGGTGCGTGCCGTGTGGTGAGGGGGGCAGCCTGAGTGAGCAACACCACAGTGCGATGGTGCAGGGGACAGTAGGACCACTCAAGAGGGCACCTGACCTCGTCCAGGAGGCCACAAGAGGGCAGTGTGTCTCCAGTGAGCCAAGATAAGAGGCGGGGCAAAGTGTTTGTGGCCGTGGAAATAGCAGACTCCGAAGTGCCCAGGAATGGTGGGTTCATGTTAGGTTCAAGGGACTGAAAGAAGTTTAGGCAGCTGGAGCCCTGGGTGCCAGAGAGAGAGTGGTGTTAGGGGCTGCATGTCTGTGTCCCCAAAACTCCAGTTTTGAAGCCCTAACTCTCAGTGGGATGATGTTCATAGGTAGGGCCTTTGGGAGGTGAGTAGGGTTCGACAGGGTCATGTGGCTAAGGCCTTCATGATGGGAGGGGCCCAGGAGACATGCTCATGAGTGGCTTTGCCCCTGCTCAGCACTAAGAGGCCAGAGCTCCAGCCCACAGAGGCCCCAGAGAACCCTCTGTGCCTGGTGAAGGGGCTGGTGGCCAGGGACTGTCACCCCAATCCCTCCTATTCTACTGGGTTTGCTGAAAGCCTCAGCCTGGGCTCACCTGCCTTTGAATGGCCACTCCCATCATTGGGTTAGGAAAGTAAGGCCATAGGAGGCTGACCCTGGCCTTCAAAAGGAGCAGCCCACCACCCACACCTTTTCTTTCTCCTAGGACTTGAGATCAGCTTCCCAATCTGTGCATACAAGTCACACTGGGACCAATGATCTGAATTTACTGCCCCCGTCTGGTTATAATAAGGTCTTGACTCCTTGCAAAGTTCCCGCCAAATGTTTCTGTATCCCCAGCATGTCGGGTGTGTGCTCATAAGCGTGTCTGGCTGCCACTTTGTGCCTCTGCTGCTTCTAGGGATTGCTGCCCATCTTGCTGAGCTTCCCTGTCACCATGGGGTCCTGGCATGCTGCTGGAGCATGGCTTCTGACTACTGTCATCCTCTGTGGGTCACCCCAGCATCCCTGCTGCCCTGTTCTCTCCCATCGGGAGCTGTGGTCCTGCTAGCCGCAGCACAGATGTGAGGATCCCTCACAGTGTGGACACGGAGCACTGGTCTCCGCCCTTTTCAGATGCCACTTGTCTTAATGGTTTAATGACTATAGACATGAATCCATGCCACTGGACAGAGGAGAGATCGCAGGGGCAGAACCAGGTGCATTCAGAGCCCTCCTTTGCTAAGGTGCAGAAACCTTACATCCAGGCCCACACTGGTGAGTCCCGCCTCAGGACAGATTCTCTCCCGAGGGCAGTTCAGTTCTTTATGCAGTTAGGTTTCTGGGAATTGTGCCCCAAGCATGTCTGGATCCCCATGTAGACTTGACTTGGGATCCATGTTATTCAACACTGTGGCCTGGGTGGAGCTGAGCTCAGAGGTCCTGGGGCATCGAGAAACTGGCCCTGCCCACCATCTCTCTGGGGGAGGCATCGTGTAATGAGGAAAACGTTGGTTGCTCTGTAAATCTCTCTGTGCTTGGATCACGCTGCTGGAAATGACCCGAGGAATGGGATTCCACGATTCTGGTTTCTTCTTCTCTCTGCAAATATGGGTTTTACATGGTTTCATGTCCAGTCATCTTCTGGTCCACCTCTAGGATTTTTCACCTGGACACACAAGATGCAGGAAAATCAAATATTCCAAAGTTTGGGTTGGAGTGCCCTTGGGAAGCCGCAGGATTCCAAGGACACGTCATGGATTTTTGTCCTAAGTAGATTATAGCCTGAGAGCCCTCCAAGTTGTCTCTGGAACTTGAGCTATAAACATCTCTGAATAAGACGCGTACAGTTCGGCATCTGTAGGGGAGCCCAAGATTGGAGTAATGATTGGCAGAAAGCTTTGGGCTGGTGGGAATTTCGGGACCTGGCTCCCCTGGTCAAACAGGGGGCTGCGATTATATAGTTGGTTCAATGGGCAGATGGTTTGGCACTGACGGGTGCACGGTCATGCCTCAGAGTGAATCACCTGCAGCAGCTGGCAGGCACCATGTCCCCAAGCCTCTTCCACGGGCTGGAGGCACCTTCACTTGGCTCCCTTTCATTGGCAAAGTCGATGCACATGGAATGCTTCCTTCAGAGGGAAAGGCTGTTATCTTGCTAGAAGACAGCCAGAGTTTTCTCTCGGTTTCCAGCCCACGAGGGAGGCATCACTTCCATGCTGTTGAAATCATTCTGGGCTGTGGCTACTAATTTGATTCAACGTGCATAGTGTACATACAGTGTACACTTCAAAATCTGTGACAGACACCAAGCAAGATGATGGGAAAACAGAGGTGGTTCAGAACTAATCCCTGCCCTCAAGGTCATCTTGGTCAGAACACAAAGTGGTGGCACAGGAAAATCATTTGGCAGCATGGTGGGCACTGTCTCTTCACTTTTCTTAGACCGTCAACCTTCTGAGATTCCAATGGAAGCAGTGGATCCACTTACGAAAAGGCACAGACCCTCCTCAGTACTGTGTGTTGTGTACCAGTGTGGGGGAGCCCAAAAGGCACATGGTGAAGAGGAGGAGAAGGAGGAAGACTCTGGAATGTCTAATCTGGATGACCGGATGGAAAGTGCTGCGTTAACACAGAAGACACGCAGACTTCCCTTGCCCACTTAGTGACCAGGAGAGGGAACATAGTTACGGACAGTCCAGTGTCATGGGGTAGAGATAAGGGGAGGGGACCTTGGGAGTCATGGAAGGGGAGACAAGTGAAGGACACCTCTGTCTCCAGCCTAGCTGTGCTGGCCTGGGCAGAAGTGGCTGTGGCTCCTCTGAAAGCTTAGCCTGAGTGGGCATGGTTTTATCTCTGATATGCAGTCTGGCCTTCGACCAGGCTGGTGTCAGGAAACACACTTGTCTGCCGTATCCTGCTGTGGCCACACTTTCACCTGGAGGAGAGTGTTAGGTTCTGTACAAGGAACTTACAGGCTGGTGGGGTGTATAGAATTAGCTGGAGAAATTCCCTGACTTACCATGCCCAGCCATCTAAGATCTGATGATTGACATTGTCTGGGGATGGGGTCATATTTATTAAAAGTTCCGGAGCTGATTCTTAGGCATGCTTAAGCACTGCCAATTTAGATCATCTCTGCTTTTTTTTAACTGGAGAAATGGGGTCTTAGGAGGGAAGGAGTCTCGGCGTAGGTCCTCGGTAGGTGGCAGGTCTTGGCCCAGCATCCGTGGGTCCTGACCCAACACTGCCCTCCTTCCTCGAGTGCCTTGTCCCAGGCTTAGGCCGTGGCCTGAGGCCCCACCAACCAGGTCAAACATCAGACATGTTTGCAGAGAGACTCTTCCAGTCTGCTTTATTCTCTAGAAGGCTCAGGGGGTGCATGTCCTCTATCCCAGAAGATTGCATGAAGAAAATAGTACACAGAAGTCTTCACAAAGGGCGTACCAGGAAGCAGGGACTGGGGTGGCTCTATTTCACGGCCTCTGAAGGACACTTGGGTCCCGTCACAGCTCATGGCTCTCAAATTCGTCTCTGACAATATTACGAGAGTCGTTCTTTTCTGATTTGGACCCTGGCAGCCTGGGTTTCCCAGAGGCACCCTTTCTTCCCTTCTCATGGTTGAGTTTGGGAACCACACTGGGGCTACCAATGTTCAGGGAGGCTCCCTTGGGGCTGGGAGGAGAGGGCTGCCAGAGGCAGGGGTCTTGGCCCTCTGCTGAGCTATTTGGTCTGGGTGACACCCAGGGCCACTTCGACAAGTCTTCTCTAGGTGATTTTCAAGGCTGACCCAGTGCACAGCTCAGGCCAATCCCTGGCCCTAAGGGTCAGCCTGCAGGCTCTGAAATGGGAGGGCTGCTCAGTGTGGGACCGTCAATGACACTTACAGACGGATTTGACATCTTCAACTTTCCGTCCCCATATGGGAAGGAGAAGTTCATTATGGAATTGTGTAGATGGCATGATTATGTAGAAAAACTGATGAGGCAACTCTTAATGGGAGAAGGGGTGTCTCAAGGTGGAGGAGGGAACAGCTCCAAAGGAAGGGGGTTCTGAAGAGCAAGAGAGGGCATTTCAGGCCCCGGGACCCGCAGACACTTTTCCTGCAGTGGAGTGAGTTTGTGCGGAGAAGAGCCACACCTGCAGAGGTCCCTGCTCTGTGGGGTTTGGACCGCAGTGCCTGGTTTCTGGTTACAGGCCGCTGGAACAGTCCAGATGTGGAACGGCAGGCGGGGTAGGTGAGGCAGAAAGGCTTTGTGCTTTCAGGACTGAGCTCAGGGGAATGACAGATGGGCTGAGGATACAGTCCAATAATTATATCAGCCCTGATACAGTGAAGTGATCAGACTGGTTTAGTGCAGCCAGCCAGACACATGGGTCAGCATGAGACAGGGCGGGACAGAGACCTGCAGGGACACAGAGAGGGTACAGGAGACCAAAGATGGCAGAGGAGGAGCAGAATGAAAGCAGATAGTCAGGCCTGGGCAGACACAGAGAAGGCACCCCTGCCCTGCCTGGCCTTGGCCTTGGCTTTCGCTTGTGCCCTAGGGAGGGGGCGTTGGTGTTTAATGCCAGAACCACCTGGGGATTGCAGCATGCCCTTATAGATTTAACAGTTACAGTTTTCACGAGAGGGCCAAGGCATGCAGTCATTTATAATCCTTCTGAGACAAGATTTTGAATGGGACTCACTGCAAGGCTGGAGTGGATCATGAGCCGCATCATCCATGTGGTCAGGCAGAGTGGGGCTGGCTGCCCGCATCCACACCTCCATGCAGTGTGTATTTGGTGCTCAGAACACTGTGACTTTTGAGGACAAGTATGAAAGTGTGTGTGTTTGTGTCTGTGAGAGAGGGAGAGGGGGAGAGAGAGAGAGAGAGAGAGAATCACTCAAATTGCATTCTAAGTGAATGGTCCCTCCTGGCATTGTACAGTGTAGAACCTGCACAGCTGAATGTACCAGCTCTGACTTGGCAAAAAAACAGAATTTTGGGAAAAAATGGAAGAGTAGACTATTGAGCTTAGCGCTGGCTCAGCTCTGTGATGTGCAAGAGCCCATCATATACTTTGTCTGGGCAAATGGGAAAGGAATTTAGGAGGCTCTTGCAAATAATTCTCCAGCTAGTATGCAAACCCCTCTCTCCCCACACCCTTCATTTTTGTATGATGCAAACCTGTCTCGATTTATCAAGTGAGAGGCAAAACTTCAGTGAAAATTGAAAGGACCATTAACCAAGGTGTGAAGAGAGGGCATAGGAAATATAAGGTCCCCTCGGAACTAAGACAGAGAAGAAAGTTGGGAGCTTGTTCAATTATGTCTGCTTTTGTGGGTTTGTGATTTGCTGAAGGTTTCTGGGAATCTGTTGTAATTTACAAAGTTCTGCTACATATGACATGTATAGACGTGTGTGCCTATGAAGAAATTCACTTGATCTCAAATTGTAAAGAGCGGGCTTTCATTTCCTGTACGTTAATGTTATGTGCTGACTTTACCAAAGGATCCTGTTTTAAAACGTGGCTTCCCTGTCACCTTCAGACTCTACCACAGCAAATCTGTTGACATGCACCAAGGTTCTAGTTAGAAGCTTAGCACAGAGACAGAATGGCAGGAGCCCTGCAGAGAAACAGGTGCTCGCTGTCCCATTTCCAAACACCTTCACGCATGTGACGGTGGACGGCACTGGGCAATACCGACATCTGAACGATGGATAAGTGTTCCAGTCTGTGAACACAGATGTCTTAGCCCTTATTCCCTATCATTTTCAATCCTTTACTCGATTCAGGCTTTGCTTGATTGCTGTAATACTTTGAGTACCTTCCAGAGCTCTGACAAAGTTGGTTCTCACAGTGTTTCAGTGTTTCTGCAGAGGGACAGGCGTCTGGAGCCAGCTGCTCGGTCATTTTGCTGGTGTCACTTGCAACTTTATGAAGCTGTTCTGAACCCAGCTAGAAAGAATGTCTACCTTCCTCTTCTCGCCCACTGGTCTCTCTGTGTATTTTTCTAAGGGCTTCCAGTTTGCTTTATAAATAGATTAAGTTCCCATTATCCACAGTAGAATGTCAATGACTTTCAAGTTGGATCTCATTTATTTTTTAAGAGCCTTTCACTGAAACTTGTTCATAGGAGGCATCTGGGGACATTGGCCAGTTACATGAATTCTTATCTTCATCCCTGGCCTTGGTCTTCCCCTGATACCCGGCAGTGCCTGGCTGTGTCCCCATGATGGCCTAGGCAAGTATGCTTGCAGTGACCATGGGGCTTGGGGAAGGAGACCATCGGCCTTGCCTCAGAGACAAAGGCAGGACCAAGGCTGCGGGGCAGGGTTGTGTTGCTTCCTCTCTCTCTCTCTCCCGACCCTCTTCTGTTTCCGTGGAGTTGTCCCTCTCAGAGAAAGTCTGACTCAGAAGGCGGCTGAGTGCTGGGTGCTGGCTGCATCCGAGGCCCTCCACTGCCACAGTGATCCCAGCAGCACTTCTGCTGGCTTGGTGTCTACGCCAGTCAGTGTGTTTAACGAATAAAAAGCATAATGACTTTAATTAGGTTTTAGTGTAAATAATGAACACAATTACAGAGTAGGCCCTCTGTCACCCTCATGGAATTTATGGTTGTTTGAAAAGTCAACACCCACTTCTAGCTGCTCGCATCCTTACTTCTTGGTCAACCCAGCAACCCATTAATCAATGGGATTGGTTCTGATGTCAAGTGGAAAGTCTGAGCTGGTCTTTCCAGGCTTGGAGTGACAACTCACCCTTCCTCAACTTGATGTCCCTCTGGGGCTCCTGTCTCAGCCTGGACGCCTACCCCTGAGGGACTTGCTTTGAGAAAACACTGGGCAGAGGCGACTGTAAGGCCGATGATGTTGGAGGAGGTGGTCTCTGCCCTAGAGGAAAGGATGGAGAGCTCAGGCCCCCACCCAGAGTTCAGTTCTGCCATATACTGTGTACCAACTATAGTCAAGGTACTGTGCTGGGCACAGAGGCCCAAAGCCTAGGGCAGCTCATAGTAGGCCAGCCAGACCCACTCCAGCAAAGCTGCAGAGGATGCAAGCCAGAAGCTGACACCTGAGTAAAGTCTGGTGTGGGCCAGCAGCCTAGGGCCTTCCACAGGTCACAGGAGAATCCACAGCCATTTGGGCAATGAGTGTGAGGCGGGCCTTGTGGAGTGAGCCACGTCAACTCTTGGGCACTAGGGGAGGAGCTAAAGTAGCCTTTTGGGTTAAGTTCTCTTTCTTCGTAGTATAGCTCTTATTTCTCTGTTGTCAGCATCTCGTTTGCTAGCCTGTCATCTCAGACTTCAAAGCAGCCCTCTCTCCTCTGACCTTCCATCCCCTGGACCAGCCTGCAGCGGGCTCAGAGATGCTGAGGAAGGGCCTAGTGCCTCTCTCCTTTGACCACCACAAAGTAGGTTTTCCTCTCCACCTCTGATGGAAGCCTTCTGAGGGCAGGGCCTGTGTCTTGGCCTGGGTGTCTCCGTGGTGGACGAGTCCCCTCTTCTCTGAGCGTAGACGTCATTGTCCCACGAGAGCGCTAACTTCTTCCCTGAGCGCAAAGCAATGAGAGCTGCCCAACTCCTCAGCCCCTGTCTCTTCCAGGAGACTGAGAAGGGCCTCTTTCTGCCCGTGGACATGGCCTGGTTTCCAGCTCCCAACATGTGCTCTGTCCTCAGGAGGAAAGGACACGTTCTAATGAGCTCCTTGTTCCCTGGCGCCTGCTGTCTCCAGACGGGCCTCATGTGTGGGGCTGGCTAGGCCTGGGCCTCCCGGCATACCCCGTTCTCCCCGCAGCAATGCTGTGGAGGGGCTGAGGGCACCCAGTGGAGGGGCAGGCTGCACCCCGGTGTGCTCAGGGGGTGGCAGCAGCCTGCCGCCCTGGGCTGCACTGTGGTGCTGCAGCCTGGCGGTTATCATGCTCTCCTAGTTATTTATTGTCATAACATTAATCACGCTGAACTCACTTGGCATTAATGAGGATGTAATGTGTACTTGGATGGGAATTTTTATTGTAGTGCAGCATTAACTAACTGGCCTATTATTTAAAGTGTTACCAGACCTGGTATGTACAAATGGTTTACTTTGCAGTCTCCAAGTGTTGAAACTTTGTATGGTTTGTGTCAAGAAAGTATGAATACGAAGCACAAAGGAGGCAGGGTTGAACTAATGCGGTGCCGTTGCTGGCTGGCAGGGAGACAGAGCAGACTCGGGAAAGGGCACCCACTGGACAGCCTGGGCGGTCCGCCTGGCCCGGGCCTGTGCTGGTCTAACGTCTGTCTCTGAGCCAGATGCTGGACGTGAGAAACTCGGGGTGGTTTTTTAGGGACTTTCTGAGTCACCACCTCAGTGTGAGGAGCAGCAGAATCACAGGATTTCAAAGTGTCGAAAACGCTGCAGCCCAGGCTGAAGATCAAGGTTTCCAGGCTCTTCTCTCCACGACTGGTTGGGGGCAGCAGCCGCCCTTGTTCCCCTGCACCTGCCCATCTTCAGGTGCCCCCCCCCCCATCAGCCCACGCTGCCCACCGTCACCGAGCTTTATCCCTTGCTGTGTGCCATGCTCCTTGCACAGGCTGTCTTCTCGTGTGGTTCATGTCTATTAATTTTTTTGAAATGACTCAGGTAACACATTCTTTCTGAGGCCTCCTACCTAGCTTCTCCCCACTCCAAAGGTGTAGTTAAGGTTGTTTTTCTGTAAACCCCTCTTCCGGACCAGACAAACGCCCGCCTTCCCCAGTAGCCAACAGAATTTGAATGCTACCACCGCCTTAGGGACAGAGCTGCACCATGCCTGCAGGGACACAGGAGGAAACAAATGGAGCGCTGGGACAATCGTTCGATGAGGAAGAAATCAGTCTGTGGTGGGTCTTGAAGAAGTGGTGGGGAATAGAAGGACCTGTTAGGCTGGGGTGAGGGGCACACCGGGATGGGGAAGAGCCCCTTGAGACCCTCATGTGGTGTGTGTCCACAGCTCTGCCCCAGAGCTCCACGTTCTAACCTTGTAACACACAGCCTTTGTGTTTTTTCTTTTGGTTTTGACTGCCTCTGGATTTGGCTTTTTTGCTTTTTGTTTTTCCGTTGCTTCCTGCTGCCCCTTTTGAGTAAGATGCAGCCCATGGTTCTGACCCCTACCCTCAGCTGGGAGGCATTCCTGGGGGTGGCTAAGCCCAGCATGTATGGAGAGTGGTGGGCTGGGGGATGCGGCAGCCTGTCCTTCAGCATGTGCCTCTCGGATTGGCCGGAAGTCTGGCCCAAGGGCAGAAGGACTGTTAACAGTGGCCTGGAGAAGAGAGAAAAGGGTCAGGCCTCACAGAGATGCTTCCAGAAGCTAGGCTGAAGGTTGAAACTTCACCAAAATTAGGAGTCAGCCAGAACATGGCTCCAGTCTTTGTGGAGTCTGCTCAGGAAACCGCGGTTAAGGGCTAGGCGTGTTCGTTAGGGGAAGTGATATTAGTGCTTGTGCCAAGCGAATATCCGAATCTCAGTCGCTTGCCACAGTGCAGGCTTGTTTCTCATCACACAAAGTCCACCATGATGTTCCCGGGGTGTCTCCAGATGGCATCAGACATGTTCATTTTGGGACGTTGACTCCTCTGTCGTATGGTTTTTGCCTTCCCCTGGGGCTGTGGATGCTCTGCTGGGTTGCCTGTATCTGGCTCACAGATGGGGGAAGAGGGAAGATTACGCATGGGAGGTTCCAATGGGCCAGGCCTAGAGGTGGAGCAGAGCCCTCGGCCCACATTCCACAGGCCAGCACGCGAACACACGGCCCCACCCAGCTGCTAGAGGAGTCAGAGTGACTGAGAGGAAAAGGAAATGAGGCTGCAGAATATCATAATTGTAACTAGTCATTACCAGGTAGTGAGCCCCTACTGTGTGCCAGGCACTGTGCTAGCCTCTGTACTTAACATTATGTGAATCCTGGTGGATACTGGAAATCAGGGCCTATCCAGACCCACTAGGTACTGGGCACAGGACAGAATGAGCTTACCTTTTCATGGGACAGAGGAACCTCACCATACATAGCCTTGTCTGTTTCTCATTAGTTCAGGGCCTAGGTAAGGTCAATGTGAAGTTAGTGGGTTTTAGGACCATGGGTGCCTGTGGACTGATAGGAGTTAGATGGGGAGTTGGGGGTCAGTGGGTCTGGCTTTGCTGGCCTTGAAACATTGTTGCTGGGCCAGCTTCTCTCCAGGACCCTCCCTCCAGGTTTACTGGTCCAGCTGGGACAGGATTTGGGGGTTGGGGTTTTACCATAAGAAGACACTGGCTGGACCCCAAGCTCCCAGGTTATTGCCGTGTGACAGTCTCTGAAATCTTTCCCTCACTGTCGTTCCTCTCTCTGCATCCGTGGCTTCTTTTTCTCACTGTTTCTCCTGACATCCTTTTATTTCCCTCCTAATTGACATTGTGGATGAGGTCTGCTGGTAAGTTAAAAGAGTTTATCCAAGCTGACACTCTGTTTATAATTTGTAATTTACATTCCAACTTTAGCGAGGTCCTTCCATTTGTTGACTGTGGCCAGCGTGTTCTCTCTGCGTGCTTGGCGCTGGATCGGACAGAGTGAGGAAAGCAAAGGTCAGGCCTTCCAATGCTGGGATGTTGATGAGGCCTGGGGTTTTAAAGTGACAGATGTGTGGATGCCACATGAGGATGTTTACTCACCACTTACAAGTAGCAGCATCCTTACGATGTTCACAGAGATCCCCACACAGAGGGGCTTGGGGCACGTAGGATCAGAAAGCTGGGTGATTGCCCCAGACCACCACCCACAGCCCCCTGGTACAAACAGCCCCTTTCCCATCTGTGATCTCACCTTTGGTTAAGATGCTCTATCGGGGTGTCCAACCTGTGGCCCGCGGGCCGCACGTGGCTCAGGATGGCTATGAATGTGGCCCAACACAAAATCGTAAATTTACTTAAAACATTGTGAGACTTTTTTGTGATTATGTGTCACAATGTATTTAATGTGTGGTCCGAGACAGCTCTTCTTCCAGTGTGGCCCAGAGTTGCGGAGCCGGGGCCAGAGCACACACAGCATTCTCCTGTGAGCTTTGTGTGAATTTGCGTGAGTGAGTTTTCCCACTTTGACCTCAGGTTCATCCACCGCGAGATGAGGAGATTGGGAAAGAAGTCCATGAGTCTCAATTATAATTATCTTTCATAGTTTTTGCCCCTCTCCTCTCACCCTGGGAGGCAGCATGGGAAAGTGGAAAGAGGACATTCTCTGAGCCTCAGTTTTCTCATTTTAAAAATGGGCGTAAGATCCATTACCTTGTAGGAGTCTGTGAAGATCGAAGGAAACAATTTATGGGACGTCTTGAACCCGGCACCTGGCTCCTGGTCTAACAGAGGATATTTCTTCTGTGCTGTGGACCTACAACTAAGTATGGCCCGTGCTCTCTGGGAAAGCCCGGGCCACCCTCGGCCTAGACGGGGAAGCCTCATGCAGGAGGTCGTTGATAGGCATGTGTGGCGGTGGCCTGAACTCTGGGAACTGGGAAGAGGAGAGACCTTATCTCGGGAGCGAGCACCTGACTTGGCCCTTTGGAACACGCGAGAAAAACCACATGGGCCATGGAGAGGGCAGCTCTCCTTGTAGAAAGACATGCAAATGTGTTTGTCATTAGGCCTTCCACGCCAATAATCCCTATCTTCTCCTCTTTCCTTTGTTGTGCTTTTCTCCGGTGGCCAGGAGCCAGATAAAACACACTGTCTCATAGGCTTCAACAGCCAATTCTGCCTCCCTGGGCTGGAGTGGGGCTATGGGCAGTGGCCTCCGCTGCCGGTGCTGAGTCCCCTCCTGAAGGCTCAGGCAGCCCAGGTGCTCTGTGAAGTCAAGTTCAGGCTTCTGGCTGGTCCCGAGAGCTGGCTGGTGGTGCCCTCCACTCAGCACTTCACTTGATAGACACATCATGGCCCAGGGACACTCTACACTGCCAGTGGTCAGACCTGGGCAAGGAGAGCAAACAGGGTGAGGACAGGGACACCACAAGTCACTAGAGGACCAGGCAGTCCACTAGCTTTCTGAGGACAGAGGAGGTGAATCCATCCCATGTGGTTTGGCACTGATAATTCCCCCTGGGAGGCCCTTCTGCCTTCTCTTGTGTCTTCCCTGTAGTCCTCCTATTCAGAATAGTTGATTCCTGGCCCTGACCAGTGTGACTCAGTGGGTTGGGCATCATTCCACAAGGCGAAAGGTTGTGCGTTCGATTCCTGGTCAGAGCGCATGCCTACACTGTAGGTTTGGTCCCTGGTCAGGTTTGTATGAGAGCCATGTTTCTCTTGCACGTCTATGTTTTTCTCCTCTTTTTTTCTCCCCTCTCCTCTCTCTCTCTCAAAAAATGGTATATCAAAATAGTTGATCCTCTACCCCTAAGGACCTGATTCCTCCTGCCTCTGGGTCTTCACACTCACCATCTCCAGTTCCCAGAAAATACACTCATTTGTTCCTCAAACACACCAACCCAGAACCTGGCCTTTGCCAGTCATTTCATAAAGAAAGATGTCAATCTGCTGTCTTTCTTCCTTCTCCACTTGCCTGAGGCCCCTGCCTACATTTGAGGCTCAGTTTGGCTGTGCCTGACCATGTTTCTCCCAACTACCTTCGTCCAGGTGATCTTCAGGCCTCCTCTGACCCCCAGGTATCTCACCTGCCCCATCGCCACCTCAAAGAGCCACCTGAGATCATTATTCATCACTTTATGTACAAGTAACTGGCTTAATGAGGAGCTTCCACTCATTCCATTTTACCCTGTAATGGTTTTTATTTTATTTTATTTTTTCCAATCATCATTTTCAATGGAACTCTCTGGAATCTCCTTTTCACACAAGGTAGTAGCAAGATCTAGCCCAAATGCCATAACTTTTCTGCTATATTTAGTTATTAGAACAATCTTATTTCATGATTTAAGATTTATTCCCAGTAATTAATTAAGAAAGAAACCCTCCAGTGTCAAATTTGATTCACAGCTCTTTTTCTACCCAGCAGTGTCTAGAGACACTGTCTGGCTCCAGCAGCTTTAAAAGAGAATATGTGTGTGTTCATGGGTGGCATTTAGTCCCTCAGATGCCCGGAGGTGGGGAGAAGAGAGCCTAGTGAGGGCAAGCATATCCCTTACCTGGGTGAGGTGTGGTCTTCTTCAGTTGGCTGTCTCTTCTAGCTCATGAACCGTGAGTTCCGAGAGGAAGGGTGTAGCTCCAATGTGCCCTGCTGGCAAGGGCTCATTCCTATGAGACTGCACTAGGCCCTGGAGGTTGCTCCAAGATTTGGCCAGCCCTTCTGGCCCTCTCCCCGGTGATCGTATTCAGGTGACATCCCATCGATTGTGTGCCTTTCTGCCTTCTACATTGGGTGGTCCTAGAATTCATCTACTCTGCAGCCAACCCCAGGGCAGCAGCCAGCTTCGGTACCTCTTGGAACTTGGAAGGTCAGGCAGAGTGTTCTTGTCCCTCCTTTCCTGCTGGTGTCTTCCCACCAACTCTCTCCAGTTTTCTTTCTCCTTGCCTAGGTAACAAAGGGTCGGTCAGTAAGTGTCATGCCAAAGCAGACTCTGAATAAGTGGATAGGAGGCATGTCTCGTGTTCTTGTAGACACCTCTGTGTGAGGTCCCAGCATGGCTCTAACAAAGCACCACACATCAGGTGTCTTAGAACAACAGAAACTTACTGCCTCAGTTGTGGAGGCCAGAAGTCCAAAATTGGGGTTTCAGCAACATGTTCTCTCTGGAGAGCTTAAGAAACAATCTGTTCCAAGCCTCTTTTCTACCTTCTGGCAGTTCCTCAGCTTGTGGTAGTGTAACCCCAACTTTCACATGGTGTTCTTCATGTGCATGTGCGTACGTTCTTTTTATGGGGCTACCAGTCATATTGACTTAGGGACCACTGACCCCAGAACAACCTCATCTTAACCAACTGTGTCTGCAGTGACCCTATTTCTAAATAAAGTCGCCTTCTGAGGTCCTCAGCATTAGGACTTCGACATATGAATTTTGGGGGATCACAATTCAGCCCATAACAACTTCTAATCTTTACAAGTGATTCTTAGAGTCTTTCCCTCCTTTTGTTTTGGGGTAAGGGCATGATTTCTCCCTGAACATTGCACCCTAAATATGTAGGCCACCTCTATCTGTCTCTTTGATTCTTTTTAATGTTGACTGAGGCTGGTAGTTTGTGGTTTAGGGCTGGTTTTGGTACCTTGAAGCAAATAGTGAGGAGAGATGGTGACTCTCTGAATTTAGGCTGGGGGTGGTCAGCAGCTGGGATCATCCCTTTGGACCTTAGCCATAATTCTGAGCCAATAGGCAAAGTCCCACACTCCATCTGTTAATGCATATTTTGCCTTCTTAACAAAATTGTGACTCCTTCAAGGTAAAAATCATCCCTAATGGAATACAGAGGTGAGAGACTTGATCTCTGCCCTGGAGATGCCCACAGCCTTGTTGGGACAAAGAGACATACCAAAAAAATGATCACAGCACAGGGCTAATAGAGACACACTGTGGGGTCTGAAGAAAGCACCCATATGGCTGAAATGGAGAATACCCAGTTTCATCCCCAATTCTAGTCTTAAGGACACTGGTGTCATCATCCTTCAGCACTCACACCCATGAGCAAGTGTTGCAGTCAGGGACTGGAGGAAAAGAACGCCCAGGGCTCAAGAAGCAAACAGCCCTCCAGTGTCACTGCTGTTGTGGGAGTGCTTGGGGGTTCATCGGAGGGTGGCGAGTGCTCATGGCCCAGGGGGAGAACGGAAGGGTGTAGTCAGAGCCACGGGGGCTCCCTGACAACACGGCTTAGAGGGGGTGCCCTGTGCAACCTCCTTCACCTGACCTGACCCTGTAATGGGGCTGTGCTTTGAACAGAGGGAGTGAGAAGTAGGGGTCGGGACTGAGGTCCTGGTGGGGTGGTCTCCACATGTGGAACTCACCTAGGCAAGGCCATGCAGAAAAGGCACAGATTGCCCTGCTTTGTCCCTGAGCAGCAGTTTAGGTAACGAAGACACCCCAGAATGCCCCACGTTTCATGCCCACAGGGGAGGAGAACTCTAAGTTATGAGAAGGTCATGAAAAGTGATGCCGCATCCCTGTCACGACTCAGGGCAGCGGCTGGAAGTTGCGAGGCTCCGCTCTCTCTCTCGAGTCTACACTCCCTAGAAAATAGTCCTGGGTCCATTCAGGTGTTACATATCTCTTTAACATAAGGTGGTTTTGTTAAATCCTCTCAGAAGTTGGGATATTAGTTTGTGATCTCCTAAATTCCCCCATGACTTAGTGTTACCTGCCATTCACTTCGTTCCTTGAAATAATCTTTAATGATCCTCGGAAACCCTTAGGATGGTAGGGCCTGTTCACAGCAGCTTCTATCCGAATAGCCTTCCTGCAGAGAGGACTTCTCAGTGAGCTCATCCTGGCTTTTGGCAGCCTTGTTGCCAAGATGCATCTTCCGAACACATGTGTGCAGAGAAGGCACATACTTCCACGTGTCCTACCCATCAGGAGCTTCAGAATTTGTTAACCATAGCCCAGAATGTGCGGCTTCTGGACAGGATAGATGATTGAATAGGAGGAAATACAAGAAACAAGCGTAGGAATTAATATCAGCCTATTCACAAATGGGAAAACTGAAGTTTCAGAAGTTGTTTGAGCCTGGACTGTGTCCCTCCCCCACCCCCGAAATTCCTACGTTGGAGCCCTACCCTCCGACGTGATGGCAGTCAGAGAGGGGGCCTGTGAGAGGAGGCAGCTGGTCACGAGGGCAGGCCCTTGTCTGATGGGATGGTGCCCCCGTAGGAAGAGACATGGGAGCACTTGAGTTCTCCTTGTGCGCACGGTGCAGGAAAGGCCACGTGAGGGTGTGGCGAGAAGGTGGCCGTCTGCAAGCCAGCGAGAGAGTTCTCACCAGTATCCAACCACGCTGGCACCCTGTTCTCAGGTGTCACGCCTCCAGACTGTGAGAAAACACATTTCTGTGGCACACGAAGTACCAGCTTATGGTACTTCACTCTGCAGGCCTAACCACCTAAGACAGAGGCTCAGTGTTCTCCCAGGTTGCAAGGCTAGGAGAGGTCAAGGAATGGGTCAATAAAAACCCATTCCAAGTCCAGTGCATTGCTCATTTAACTTGCCTTCTAAAAGACCATACTTTGCCATGTATAATGCGAAATGTTTTGCTTACATTTTTGAGGGAAAAATACGGATGTGCACTGTACAAATGTAATACCTAAAATGCCTTGTATCTGCTCTTGTGTTTTGTAGTTATTTGTTACATGAAATTTCTTGTACCATAATATGTTAAAAAATAAATGCTAAAATTCCTTTATAATACAAAAAACCAAGTATCTAAATATAAATAAATACAAAATTGAGTTAAAAAATTAGAACAAAAGATTTTTTTTTTCCTGAAAGTTTGGGCCAAAAACATGGGTGCACATTATACACGGCAAAATACGGTAATTTATTGAGCATTTACTATGTGTCAGGCCTTCTGTTCTCGTCTGCAATGTACCCTTGTCTGTTTTCCTGGTTCTTGTCCTTTTTCTGTCTATCTTCCTTTTCTACCAACAACACCATCATGACACTTATTGCAACTTAATTTAATAAATTAAATTCCCACGAAATTCCATAATAGCACCTATCACAAAGAGGCAGTGCACATTTTGACCACTTAGTGTTTACCACACATGCCTGGCGTGGGGGCTTGCAGGAAGAAGGCACCGCTTCTTTATAATGCAGCTTACACATTCCAGGAGAGGCGGGGCTTTGGAGCGTGGAAATAAATTCCACTTTTCCAACCTCCTCAGGGCAGCGCTAACACGATCCTGTTCCTGCCCATTCTAGCTCTCCTTGACTGAGTAGAGGCAGCACCTTCCGTTGGTTTTTCTCGATTCCCGTGAGAATTTGTGAGGCAGGGATGGCCACCCCCAATGCCACAGGTGTTCCACCATCACCCTTGGGCTCCTGTGTGTGCTCGTGGAGTCTGCTGTGTTTTTTGAGTCCTGCAGAGATAATCCTAAGGGCCGCTAAGTTGTTCTGCTGGGATCGATGGGTTAGCTGAATTGTTCCAGCTTGACTGGGACCAGTGAAAACTTAAAAGGAGCTGATCGACTTGGAAGGATTAAGGAATTAGATGTGATTAAACAAAGGTTCTGAAACCAGAAACCCCTGGGTGACATTGTCTGAAAAAGAGGAGCCCATGACCAGCTTCTATTCAGTTTTCAAACGGACACGAAGACAAGCCTTTTATTGGTTTTTAATTTGATACCAGTGTGGCCTCCCACACAAATCCAGGCTTACCCTCGCTTGGGACTGGGGTTAGGGGGGCTTCAGATTTGAGAGGCAATTCTGAGAGGTGCTGAAGGATTTGGTCAGACTATGGGAATACAGCATCAGGCCTTTCTTGGGAGGCAGTTCTGGCTATGCCCTGGTCCCCTGATGTGTCATATGTACTCTGGGAGTGAGTGTGTCCGAGTGGAGTGAGAATGTTGTATGTGTGTGTGATCATGTATGACCATATGCATAGACCTGTGGGATGCCCTTTTAGTCTGGAGTGAAATTGCCTTTCTCAGATGGTGAAAGTGATACCTGATCATAAAGGGGTGATCTCGAGGCTGTTTTTCCCAGCAGAACTTCTCTCCCAAGCCTTTTTGGCATCTGTCTACCCCACCAAGCCTCGCGTATGACCCCAGAGCCTGCTTGTTTTGCCTTGTTCGGGCCTCCCCAGGTCTCCAGGAATTACTCAGGATCCATGCTCTCCGTCAGCTCTGGAGCGGGGCCAAGCGCATGCCTTCCTTTCTGCTGTCTTCATTAATACTGGGCTCGCGTCCCGGCATTCCTGAGAAATTGATAGAGACAGAACATCAATTGTAGTTTAGCTCTACACCGGGGAAACTCACGGTGACAGGCAGGATTTTTTTTTTTTTTTTTTTTTGCCAGAGAAGTCGATGGCCCTGTCCTGGAACAGCCCAGGGCTGAGGCACTCTGGGCCTCCATGAGGTCATAGAGTGGGACACAGGACAAGACCAATGAGCCACTAATCCGCTAATTGCAGCCTGGCTAAGTGATGTTACCTTTGTGTTTGGCTTTCTTGGACTTGAGGAATGGCTGTGTCTGTAGAAGAGAGCAAATCAAGGTGTCTCCTCTCAGGCTGGGGGAGAGAAGGTCTGTGATTTAGACTCCCAGACCCAGATGGGGGCCAGGCTGGCAGACTGCGGCTGCTCCGGAGCTCCTTCTGAGGGAGCTGCAGGATGAGGGCCAGAGAGCGTAGCCTGGGCAGGCAGAAACGGATTTCCATATTGGTTTCCCACAATGTTGGAGACAGATAGGTAGCTGCTTTGTCCTCTTTAGGCCTCTCTGGGTCCCCTGGAGTTTGAGGGGCATGTGCACTGAGTGGAACTGACCAGATCCAGGTGAGAGTGCGCATGTCTTTGCGCAGTGGGCAGGGGAGATGGGTGGAAGATCTCTTGCAGTGTGGCCTGCTCCTCCTCTGTGTCCCCACCTTGGCAAACAACGCCGCCTGCCACGTGGGTGCCCACTTCAGAGACTGTGGGTTTGTCCACGGCTCCCCCGCCTTGGCCCTTCTCCGCATGAGACGGCAGCCCCTTTCTCTTTCATTTCTCCAGAAGTTGCGCCCATCTCCTCTTTCCCATTGGAACCACCCTCGTCCAGGCCGCTGCTGTCGTCCCCATGTGGACCACAGTGGCAGCTCCTGCTGGCTTCTGCTTTTAGTGTTGCTTCTTAATAATCGACCTTTCATCCTTCAGACTGTCATCTTTCTAAAGTGCAGGTCAGACCATGGCATTGTCCTGTTTAAAGCCTCCAATGGTTCCCCATGGCCTCAGGATCAAGTCCGAGTATCTTTGCCTGACTGAACAGTGTGGCCTGGCCCAGCCTCTTCTCTAGCTTTCTCTCTCATTGGGTGCCACCCAGCCCACACTGTCCCTTCTAGCCACTGTGAACCTCTTGTGATCCCCTGAGTGTGCCAAACTCTATCTTGCCTCTAGGGCTTTGGGTGCTTTCCCTCTGCCTCACCCCCATTTCCCCTCTTCTTCTGGATAGCTCTACCCTTTTTCTTGGTCTCGGCTTTGATGTCACTTCCCTTGGGAGATCTCCCCTGACTCCCTCAATCTAAGCCTGTCCTTCTGTGTGCTTTCATAACATTTTCCCACATTATACTGTGATCGGTATGCAGTAAATGCCTTTTTATTCAGAGGAAGACTTTTTTTTCTTCACAGATAGTACAGAATTTTTCTTAAGAAGGAAATTGGATTTGTTTAGGAAAATATCTTGACAAGCTGGCCTGGTTTAGCAGGAGACCAAAGAGATCACTAAACTGCTGTGTTTTAGGACAAGATGAGAATATAGGTGTCAGTCAGAACAGATCGGGGGAATAAGATGGGGAGAGGATGGTTGATTGGCATGGTAGACTGGACCAAAGAACTTTCAAGACAAGAATGACTCATGCTCAACGAAAGTTGTAGGCATTTTTGATATATAAACATCCTTCACCCCCTGTTGCCAAGTGTCCACTAAAAGGTAGCCCACACGTTTTACTAAGGACTGGTGTGGATGTGTAGCATAGACCCAGAAAGGGAGATAGATTCACGTCTGGGTCTCCTCCATGGTGGAAATAAACAGCCAAACACACACCGAAGAAAGAATCAGAATTCAGAGGAGAAGGGACGTCACAAGTGGATGAACCAGCATAAGGGCGTGAGCTTTCCTGGGAACATACAGGAACTTCAGAAAAGCCACTGGACCTTCTAAAATGTGTGGGTCAACTTGACTTTGATTTACAAGGGAAGAGGCCCCAGCCAACACCTGGGTTCCAATTCCTTGTCTACTTCCTCACTGGGGTAAACATAGGTGTTTATGACTCTATCCTGACAATGTACTAAAAAAAAAAATAGCTGTGGAATGAATAAAGTAAGTAAAAATGATGAAAAACAGGAAGTAGTAAGTCTAATTTGCAGAAGCTGCTTAAGCTTTCAGAAATATCCTGGACGAACCCGAGGTCTCCCACCAAAGGGTCCATGCAGGAGATGTGAGGGAATAGGAGGCTCACGGGTCCCCTGCTGGCCCGGTTCTCTCTTTGTGCAGGATTGCAGCTAGTCCTCTCTCAGCGCATCCCACCTGCAGATGTAACCGGGCCTAACGGGCACCGGGATGCTGGCTCAGGGGGAAGGCCTGGGCACCAGGAGGGAAGGCTGGTGCAGGAATCAGGGCTTGTGGAGTGTGTCAGTATGATGGTCTTTCCAGGCTTCCAGGTCAGGGCAAAGTGGCTGGACACTCATGCTGACCCGTTTCTCGGCATGCCCCCTGTTCTCGAGGTGTTCGCTGTCCCTCTGCGAAGCGGGACGTGGATGTGTGATGAAAGGAGCCACACAGGCTAGGGTGTCATGAGAGTGGGACTTTTGGAACCCAGACAAGGGGTGATTTTTCTGATCTTTGTGTGTCCTGCCAGCTCTGTTTGGTCGTGGCCCCTGCTGGAGCCAGGTGGTGGAGCTCAGGGCTGGGCCCCCACAGACCTGTGTGACTTCTACTTTCCCTGAGAATTAGTCTTGTTTTTAGATGTGCTATTCTTGTTTTATTTTCTTAGTTATTCATTTTGTCTATATGTTATGCCTTATTTCAAAAAATAGGGTTGTCCCCCAGTATTAGATTTTATGATTACTTAGATGACAGAGATATAGAGAAATGTGATTTTACCTTTCCATGTGTGAAATTGACGGGTTTCTTCCCTCCCCTTCCCTCCAAATTCAATTAGTGCTTTGTGGAGATCTCAATTAATCATCTTTCACCATACTGTAGAGGCTATTTTTTCCCTTATTTTTTAAAAAAGGCCTGTCGGTAGAACAACCTGATTGAACCTGAACATTCCTTTCCTGCCAAGTACCAACCTCATCGTTGATACTTTAATCAGATCCCTCTTCTGCGTTCCCTGGAAATCTTCCTTCAGTATTGCTCCTCACCCTGTCCCTGGGGGTTTCACTGCCCCCAAGGCCAGTGGGGGAGTTGTTCTTTGGAAAGTGGAACAGGGAACAGTGAAGAGTGTTTGTCTTTTCCTCTCCAAGAAAGGTCACAGGAGAACCTTTGCTAAGAATAAGCTTTTTGGAAGAACACTCAGCATGCTTTGGCCTGGGTCCTTCAGTGAGCTTCACCCTCTGGGGGAGCTGGGGTATCAGTCAGCAGCAAGACCAGCAGTCTCAGCCTTGGGGGGGGCCCATTCCACTTCTCCCTACCCCCTGCCAAGGGCTGCACTCATTCCCTTGGGCCCAGGTGTGTATTTCTCTTGTTTAGGATCATGTCTGGTGCTGGGGAAGACTTCCTGTGTCCTCCCTGGCTCCCTCTATCTCCCGTCTTCCAGTGTGTTTCTACTGTTCAGCAGGGCACCCCAAGCGCTAGCGTCACTCCTGAAGCTCTGACATGTTTCTAGATCCTTCCACACTTCTCACAGTCCCTAGCTGCCTTGCCTTTGTTCATGCTGTTCCCTTGGCCTGGAATATCCCTGTCTCGCTCCCATTTCCCTTGGCTGACTACCCTTTTCCCTTTAAGACTTGGCTCAGTTGTCAGCTTTTGGGAAGTCTCCCTTGGGCCCGGGTTGTTACGTGCCTCCGCTGAGCTCCCATCACACCCTATACACACTCTGATGGCATTCTATCGAAATGGAACTGTCACTTGCTTGTCTTCTGTACTGGACCACGTGCCCCCTGAGCGTAGCAGTGTCTGATTCATTGCTGATTTCCCATGCTCAGTACAATACTCAGTAGAGTGGTACTCAGCCAATATTTGTGCATGTGTGTATGAGAGAGAGAGGGAGGAAGACATTTATTTATTTATTTTAATTACTTTATTGTTGTTCAGTTACATAGTTGTCTGCATTTTCCCCCCACCACTTCCCCCTACCCCCGCCAATCCCACCTCCCTCCCCTGCTCCCACCCTCCCCCTTGGTTATGTCCATGTGTCCTTTATAGTGGTTCCTGAAAACCCTTCCCCCCACTTTCCCCTGCCCCCTCCCCTCTGGCTATTGTTAGATTGTTCTTAATTGCAATGTTTCTGGTTATATTTTGTTTGCTTTTTTTCTTTTGTTGATTATGTTGCAGTTAAAGGTGAGATCATGTGGTATTTGTCCCTCACCACCTGGTTTATTTCACTTAGCCTAATGCTCTCTAGTTCCATCCATGCTGTTGCAAAGGGTAGGATGTCCTTCTTTCTCTCTCCTGCGTAGAATTCCATTGTGTAAATGTACCATAGTTTTTGATCCACCCATTTACTGACGGGCACTTAGGTTGCTTCCAGCACTTGGCTGTTATAAATTGTGCTGCTATGAATATTGGGGTGCATAGGTTCTTTTGGATTGGTGTTTCAGGGCTCTTGGGGTATAATCCCAGCAGTGGAATTGCTGGGTCAAAAGGCAATTCCATTTTTAGTTTTCTGAGGAAATTCCATACTGTTTTCCACAGTGGCTGCACCAGTCAACAATCCCACCAACAGTGCACTAGGGTTCCCTTTTCTCCACATCCTCTCCAACACTTGTCTGTTGATTTGTTTATGATGGCCATTCTGACCAGTGTCAGGTGGTATCTCATGGTGGTTTTAATTTGCATCTCTCTGATGACTAGTGATGCTGAACATCTTTTAATATGTCTCTGTACCCTCTGTATGTCCTCCTTGGAGAAGTGTCTGTTCAAGTCTTTTGCCCATTTTTTAATTTTTTTGTTTGTTTGTTTGAGGAAGACATTTATTGACCTAGGGATTTGGGGGTTGCTGTAGGGATGAGGTGTGATCTCAAGGTTATGCTCTAATTCACTGCCTGAAGACCCTCCCCGTGGCAATTGGAGGTGCTGCCCGGGCCCCTCAGGCCAACCCCAGGGCCTGGAGTCTCCATGTCCTGGCGCGCTTGCAGCCATCTGCACCTGGTTGGGAAGCTCTGCCCTCCTCTGCTCTAGCTTGTCTAATCTACCCACAGTGCCCCCAACATGCCCTCTACCTTTCTTACCTTACCTCGTCTTTACTCATGCCATCCTCCTTGCTTGGAACACCCGCTTCTGTTCTCGTCTCTGTGTGGCCTCTTTATCTACCTTTTTCTAAGATCTTAGTTGAGCCCCTATTTCTACACTTCCGTAGCCCCCCTGCCCATAAGTCTCCTTGTCCTTTGAATTTTGGTGGCCCCAACTCTGGCCTTCCACATTGTCTCTTAGCATTCCCAATTTGTTATTGACAAGAGTCATCTTTGGGGTCCTGTGTCCCCAGGAGAATGGTAAGTGAATTATAGGCCCAAGACCCAAGTGTGTCTCCCTGACCCCTCAGCCTGGTCCCCAGTGAGTGTCAGGGGGTGTTTGGAGTCTTTCCTTCTCTGGACTGGTAGCCACAGGAGGCTGCTCAGGGGAAGTGGGGCCCACAGCTGCACAGAGGAAAGGGATGGGGCTCCTAGAAGTGGAGGTAGAGGGTGATTTCAGGAGCCTTCCATCCAATACCATCTCCTCCATCTGGAATGCCACCATTAGTGACTCTATTCTTTCAGAGAGTGTCTGTGAGACAGGGAGAAAAAGCCCAGAAAAGAAGTTCATGCTATAGCCTTGGGGCTTGTCTATGGTGAGGAGATACGGCTGCACCAGAGGGTACCAGGACAGAAGCTGAACTGCAAGGAGAAGCCATGGGGAGACCCTCCCGACTCCTCCCCTTCTGCATCCCGATGCCACTGGTTGGCAGAGGAAGCTCAGAGAGGCCCAGGCCTCCCTCCGCCTCTGCTGATGAAACTGGGACCACCCTTTGCAATCTGGACAGGCCACTGCCGATGAAGTGCTTATTTGAAAGGTCCCCTGGAGCCATCCTTATGGGATCAGAATGCAGAAAGTAGTTTAATGAGAACACCAGCCTGCAGGTGCACCTGTGCTAGTTCTGAAGACAAAGGCACTAACCTGCCAGCTCAGAGAGGAAGGAGCTGTTAAGCCTCTTTGGGGAAACATCAGTCCTGCGGGGCAGACAGAAGCACCTTGCCGGAGCCAGAGGCAGATGGCAAAGGCATTCTCAGGACTTCGTCCCATTGGTCTGGCCATTTAGCCTGCCCCCTTACAGGCTTGGCCTCGTCCCTGGGACCCGTGGTGGCTCCTCAGTCACCCAGGGCAGCAGAGAACTGGGGAGTGGGGTGTGGTGAGGAGACTATGTAGCATCCAAAGTGGGAAGGACAGGATAGATTTCCAAACAAGGAACTCAGATGGTGGGAAGAGTCTAGCACAACAGCCTTTAGAGATTTTGACAGTGATCTGCAGTAATCATTATGTATTTGAAATCCTATTCCATTGCATTGTGAGTGTGGATGTGTATACCTTTATGTACACATGTATACAACTGAAACAAAAGCATCAGGAAACAACGCTTGTTGCTACTCTACAGGATGCACTCGAAACACTCTACTCTCTTCTTTCATTAAAAAAATGCTTCCATTGGTGCTGATCCACTACATTTATTTCACGAGCCCGCCAATGAGTTCCTCCCCACAGTTGGAGAAAGGAGGCTCAGATACACGGAGAAGCTGGAACAGAGGGCAGCCAGTGGACTGGCCCAAGAGGGATGGTGCAGCCTTGCCCTCTGTACCTGCTCAGTGGGAAAAGCACTGGACCCCCCTCGTAGGTGTGCTGTAGAATATAAAGAGGATAATTGGTGTAAAGGGCTTCTCACAGGGCTTGACATATTGTCAGCATTCAAGAACCATTAGAAATGACAATGATGGTGACAATGATTCTGATTTCTGTGTTCTTAGATGGTTCTTAGATGGCGGAGCCTGCTGTCCATCCTGTGTGGCTCTCACCTCCTTTCGGATGGCCACCACCACCGGAGTGAGGCTGCCAGCCCCTTTATGCCTGTTTGAAAGCTGCATCTCCTCCAAGCAGTGAGGTGTGCCTTGGAGAAGGGCAGGTGAGGAAGCAGAGCTTTGGAGGAGATCAAGATCAAGGTTGAGACCTAGAGGAGTAGCGTCTGTGATGCATTTGCAGTGTGGAAAGATACACACGTAGATGAAGATGAGACAGCAACACAGAGCAGTGAAAAAGACTTCAGTTAGAGGTGACAGCCCCAAACTGGTCCTGGATTTGGAGGGGGCCACCTGGAAAACAGCGAGGGACCAGAAGTCAGAGCAGGTAGCAGCCACCAGATTGCTTCACGTTTTCAGGGAGTCTTTCTCCATGCTCATTCTTGGCTTTTTGGTGCGCTGCACTGTGGGGAGCCTGGCTCTGGGCTGCTGGGGCCCAAGGCAGACAGACCCAGGCCCGCCACCTGGAGGGGCCTGTCAGGCCTGCAGGGGAGAGGCTGGTCGCCTGGCTGGGGCTGAGCACCCAGCCCCACTCAGCACACAGCTGAGAAAGGAGAACTCCTCTCTGGAGGCCTTCGGCTTGCACACTCCGTCCTTGCTGTGGACTTGGCATGTCCTCAGGACGACCGACTCCTTTGTCCTTTCACCCTTTCCTGTTCCATGTCGAGCAGATGCTTCTGGCTTTCCTCTACTCCTGAGAGTGAGCCCGGGGTGCTGGTGTCCAAGTGGAGCAATGCCAGCTGGCTCTGGGAGGAGGGGGCAGAGCAGGGAGAGGTCTGGGCCCCGGGAGGATGAGGCCTTCCGAGGGCAGCTGTTCAGGTGGTCTGCTCCAGACAGCCATGGATCCTTGTGGGTTGGACCTGGCCCATTAAGCACTGGGAATGGGTCCAGAGGGTACCGAGCTCAGCACTGGTACAAATGCAGCCAGCGTTTCTGAGAGGGCAGTCAGGGCGTGGCATGGCTGGCTGTCCTTGGTCCTCCTACTCCCTGTGGTTGGATGCCTTCCCTTCCTCTGTGATGCCTGTCCCTTGGGGTGTCACAGTGACAGCTCCCTCAGGCTGGGAGACCCAGTGGAGGCCTGGCTGGTGCCCCCGCTGCTGGCTGGATGATGCTCCCTGCCGCATTGCACTCAGGGCCAGATGGCCGGCTGAGGGCTTGCCTATGCCACGAATAACACTGTGCTGATGTGGAAGCCCAGAGGATTTTTCTTTTGTTAGGCTTAAGTCTCTCCCCGAGAGCTCCCTCTTTCCACTCTGAAAATAGCCTCCGAGGACAGTTGCTATATTTGAGCTGCACACTCACTACTCAAGCACGGCACTCTGCCTCTGCAGACCCAGTGAAGCCGATCCCGTATCCTTCCGTTCCCTCTCCCTGCCTCTCTGTCCCTCTCTCCAAAGATCCTTCCCATTTCTGACCTGGAAGAGCAAAGGGACAGTCTCTTCTTTGCCGAGCATCTCTTCTTTGTCCTGCCATGCTGTGTACATGGAGGGAAGCAGAAGCCAGGCCAGGCCCAGGCCTTCTCCTCTGGGGCTCCCTGGGCCACCAGAGTCCTGGGAGAGCCAGCTGTGTCTTGAGAAAAAGGGCCTTAGGGAAGGGACCGCCTATCACCTGGGGATTCAGGAGAAACTTCCTGGAGGAAGCCCACCTGATGACTGCCCTTGAGGTGGAGGCATTACCCTGGTGGAACGAAGTGGGGTGTGTGTGGGCTGTGCCTGGCCCAGCAGGGGAATGGTTAGAGCATTCCAGATGGAGAGTTTGAGCTACAATTAGAGCTCCACTCAGTTTTTGCCTCTGGGGACTTAGGGAGCTTCAGGGAGGGCTCTTCCTGCACTGCTCAAGGTGGGTGGCCGGTGACAAGGAGTTGGGGTGTTGGTCAGATGGGCTTGTCTTTTCCATCTGCCCTGGGTCTGGCTGAGGGCTGGGATGGATCAGTGTCCACTGGAGGGCACTGTCGCACCACCTTGGGCTGTCGCAGCCCCTCCACCGGGAGCTGAGCTTGTGCACCTCCTGGAAAGCAGGGTAGCTCTAGAGGGAGACAGAGATCAGCCAGGTGCCACCTGCCTTCAGGGTTATCAGCTGTGCATCCAGCAGTGCGCTCACACTCCGTCCTGCTCTCACCCCCATCTTATTCACATGGATACGCACTGACCCACGTGTTCACTGTCACTCACATTCTTAAGGCACATATTGCACATCCATGTTACACATGTTCATAGCCACACACGTATCCTCACATGCACCCTCACACACACTTGATCAGTCACGTGGGCTCTCATGCCCACCCCCACACACCCCACTTGGTGACACACACACACGCACACGCACATTCCCCCTTGCCAGCTTCAGCCATGTGCCTCACATGTGCAGGCAGCCTGGAGCAGCTGTTTGTGTGGTGGGGCTGATGTAATGTCAAGAAATTTCGTGTTATATTTAAAATGACACCTGTAAAAATAATCTTCAATTTGTAATTTAAATACTGTAATACTCAATTATGTGTACTGACAGGAAGTGTCCCAGTGGCTCTGGAGAACAGCATTCTTGGGCCCTGCCGCCTGTGCCCTGGGGACAAGGCGGGGATGAGGTGGGTACCAGCCTGGGGCCTCCTTCCTGAGTGCCTGCCAGCTCTCTGAGCCCAGTGCCTGGTGGCTTCCATGTCTCCATGGGTGCCTACTGCTGCCTGTGCCCACTATCCACCTGTTGCTCTGTTTCCAATGCCCAGACTGCCTCCAGAAAGAGCGCCTCCTGTGGGCTGATGGAGGGGACAGAAAGACACACTTTGTACCCTGGAGGGAAGGGGGAGGCTCTTCCTGTCCACGGTCCAAAGGCACAATCCCATGATCCCACGGCCCTTTCCCCAGTGGCAGCACAAAGCCTGTAATTTACAGCCCTGCGGTGCAGGCGCCCCACCCCTGCCCCAGTGACCCTCAGCATCGCTGCTCCCAGTCCTCCAACCTTCCTGCACGGGGCTCCACACCTGCATTCACCTCCCAGCCCTCAGCCGCCCAGCACGGACAGTGCCTCAGCCCCCAGCCCCACGGCTGCAGGCCCTGGAAGCACTGCCTTTGGACATCAGCTGGTGACTGTCACTGAGCTGTCCCATCCCAAGCACATTGCTTTTCTCCCAGACCTGCTCCTTCTTCCCTTTTCTTCTCTCTGAGTGGCTGCTGCCCCCACCCTCCCCGCTGCACCCAGATGGCCGTGTCAGAAAACAGGCCATTGCTCAGGACCTGTCCGGATGCTTCACTGCCCCCCATTCCTCCGGCCATTTGGTTACCAAGCCCTGTCCCTCTTCTGTTTAAAAGTCTCCCCAGTCTGATTCTGTCTGGTTCTCTACCTCAGCACCAGGCTGGGATCCTCTGCTTCTCTTAGTGGCCTCCTTGCCTCCAATTCATTTTGTTTACCGTGGAGGCAAGAGACTGTTCAGGAGCAGTGCTCTCCAAGAGAACTTTCTGGAATGGTGGAAATGTTCTAGATCTGCACAGACAAGAAGTGTACCCACTAGCCACAGGTGACTATTAGGTGCTTGACATGTAGCTAGTGCCACTGAGGCACTGCATTTTAAGTTCTGTTTAATTTGATTTAGTTTAAATAGTCATGGGTGGCCAATGGTTCCCACAGGGGACAGCGCTGAGCTAGGGCACGGATCTGGCGGGCCTTGCCTTTGCCTGCGTGCCCTCCCAGTGCCCCGAGAAGCAGACTTAAGTTTGCCTGCGAGGCCCTGCCCACGTACCCAGGCTCACGTGGCACGCCTTGCCTTCGTGTTGTGTGAGCCAGCCTCCTGGACTCCCCGGACTTCCCTGAGCCGGGGCACTGTTCTTTCACACACTCTTTGGACTCACAGTGTTTTCTCCACCCGGGCTCCCTCCCTTGAATTCATCCTCAAGGCTCGAGGCAAGCCCCGCCCACCCCACACGTGTGCGCTCAGTCAGCCCTGCGCATGTGTGCGGCTCCTGTCACTCTGGCCGTGTGGACCGGGCGAAGTTACAGCGCCCTGCCCTGCACATTGGAGTCGCCACCCTCCTACCTTACTCGGTCTCCACGCGTGCTGCACATGGCCGCCGCCACTCAGAGTGTTCGCAGGACGCCTGACAAACTCTCCCGGCGGTGTGAGCCTGTGTGCGTGGATGTGTGGGGCCATCCTGAGAGCGCCGCCACATTCTCCTTCTGAGTCTCCCCGAGGCAGGAGGGGGCCAGACCCTCTGTAGTAAGGGTGACCACACCTCCCAGCTGCCGACTCTGGGCCAGAGAGTCTCCTAAAGGCTCTACAGGCATTTTCCTAATCTGCAGGGCAAACTTCAAGGGAGACATTAACATTCTCATTCTAAGAATGTGGCAGGTGGCAGAGAGAAACAGAGCCATTCTCCCAATTCACAGTCAGAAGGTGTTGGAGCTGGCATGGTAACTGAGGCTCTTCTCTCTATAAAATGCAAATACCCAGAGGCTACGGGACAGGATGGCAGGCATGCTGGTCAGGGCTGGGGCACACAGCATCTCAGAGTCTAGGAAGTGCTTTCGCATTCCTGTCCCTGGGAAGCCACCATCACCCCTGGGGAACTGGTAGGGTGGGGCTGTTATTCCCATTACACAGATAAAGAATCAAAGCTCAGAAGTAAGAGGTTCCCTCATGTAGGATTTAACATTTGGGAAGTAATGGGCACCTCCTGGGTCGCTGAACATCAGACTCTGTCCAGGAAATTTAGTGGTGGCTGGAGGTCAACACCCTCCTTGGCTGTGGGTGCCTTGGGGTTCCTTCCCATCCACCTCCTTGTCCCTTTCTTTTCATAGCACACTCAGCGGGAGAAATGTTTTTGGACGTTGTCTTTTGGAATTCTGCATTTTTTCCTTATTCACACCAGACCCGGCATCTCTAGGACTTGGTTTTTCTTGGAAGGCCTGCCTGTGAGAATGGACTCTTGTTTGGATTTCTCTGTCCCTGGAGGAGTAGGTGGGGGGTTGGGAGCCAGCAGGTCAAGGACTCCCCTCCTCTCCTCCTGTGGCCTCGGTGGCTCCCTAGTTGGGGCCCAAGGAGAAGAGCTGATGCCTTCCCTGGAGGGAGGCAGGAGAAGGAGGCCTCCCTGCTTGAGGGCTCTGGGCATTATGCTGGCATTTGGTCCTTTCTGGCCTAGAACGCTGATTCTGGAAGCTTCATGTCCAGGCTACTTTGGGCAGGTAGTACGTTCTGGTGGGTTCCTCAGGATCCAAATATTTATGTACCGCCACACATCCGAGACCAGGGCAGCAGGGGAGGAGCCTATGAAGGGTGATTGACAAGGCCCAGAAGTGGCTTCAGTCCCTGGAAAGTTAGGCATGTGGGAAATAGTAAAGGGGTGTTTGTTCCATATATTGTTTCTTAAGGGAGGAAATGCATCCTATTTACGGTCACACCCCTAGCCTGAGGTCTGGTACATAGAAGATATTTTATAAACAATTATTAACTTAACAAATTCCTTTAAAAATTGAGGTATAATTACATGCTACAAAATATACAGAACATAAGTATGCAGTTTAATGAGTTTTAACAAATGTCTATGCCCATGTAGCCAATACCCTCATCAAGATAATCACTTTAATTCCCTGAGAAAGTTTCCTATGCCCCTTTCCTGTTTAACCTCCTCCCCTTAGAAAAAATCTCCACTATTCTGAACACTATCCTCAGAGGTTCATTTTGCCTGTTCTTGGGCTTCATAGAAAAATTGGATCAAACAACATGAACTCCTTTTTTCCTGGCTCCTTCAGCTGAGCATAATGTTTCTGAGATTTATTCATTTTGGTCTGTGTATCAGTGGGCCCTTCCGTTATATTGTTGCATACTATTCCATTCTATGAATCGACCTCAATTTCTTTATCCATTTTCCTTTTGATGGACCTTTGGGTTGTCTCCAGTTTGGAGTTTTGTAAATAACACTGCGCAGAGTATTCACATCTAAGTCTTTTTGTGGACATATGTTTTCATTCCATTTGAGTGATTACACAGGAGTGCAATAGTTGGATCATAAGGTAGGTGTGTGTTTAACTTTGTCAGAAATTTCTGACCAGTTTTCCAAAGTGGTCGTATCATTTTCCACCAGCAAACAGCAAAGTATGAGAGAGCAGGTTGTCCTGTGCCCTAAGAACCACCTGGAGTTGAGAGCCTGGATGGTTGCAGCATTCCAGTGCGTGTGCATTTGTAAATCGCTCAAGTCTGAGTTTGCATTTCCTTGGTCACTAATGATGTGGAGCATCTTTTTATATGTTTATTGGCCATGAGGATTTCTTTTGTGTAAAGCATCTATTTTTTTCCCATCTTAGGCTGTCTTTCATGAATAGATTTATGGGAATTTTAAAATATAATCTGGATTCTAGTTCTTTGTTAGATATATGTCATTGTGACTATTTTCTCTAATTTTTCATTTTTGTGTAGCTCAATGAGCAGAATCCAATTTCTTAGTTTTTTTCTATGGCTTGTGCTTCTTGTGCTCTATATAGGAAAATTTTGCCTATTCCTTGGTTCTAAATATATTCTCTTATGCTTTCTGTTTTTCTTTATGGCTTTAATGTGACATGTAGGTTTGTAAACAAGTCTTGGGTAAATTCGGGTGTATGGTCAGAGGTGTGGATCCCAGGTCACTATGGAGGAACCCTGTACGTGAGAACCTTTCTGATGCAGGAAGCGGGCTGGTTGCCAGTACCTTCACCGGGGGCAGCCAGGAGCGCAGCTGCCCTGGGCCACCTCTGCAGGTGGAAAATAATTTCTACCTGTGGGCTCACTTCTGTAAGCAATAATTCCATGATTAGTCATTATTCTGGGGTCATGGATGGCAACTTGTAGGGAGTTAGAGGAGGGAGAACTTCTCCTGCCGGTCAAGGAAGTCAGTTTCCTTGGAGGAGGTTCTTGAGGTGGGCTGTTACAAATGGAGAGGGTTTTGGTGAGCTGAAGGTGGGAAATGACCTTGAGTAAGATCAGCAGTGCTGTGCCTCTGTCCCTAGTGACGGGAGAGTGCTCAGTGGGACACACACACGTGTGTATGTGTGTCTATACAGATCCATCTGCATCCAAATTTAATCTGTACGGGGGGATGCCCAAAAACCCAGAATTTATTTATAAAAAAACTACTTTTTTTACATGTTTAAACATCAGTCACCCTCAAAGTCGTCTCCATTTGATGGAATACACCTACCAAGACGTTTTTTCCACTGCTCAGAACAGTTTTTGAACATGTCAATTTTGATGCCTCTTAGTGCTTCTGCCATTTTTTATTTCACCTCTTCTACATTGACAAAACATTTCCCTTTGAGGACTGTTTTCATCTGGGGAAACACCAAAAAACAGCCACTTGGGGCAAAATTGGGTGAACAGGGAGGGTGGGGCACAGGGGTCATGCTGTTTTCAGTCAAAAACTGCTGGACATTCAGCACGGTGTGGGCAGGTGTGTTCGTAAATCACCCATCAGGAAATGGGCAAATGAGTGAAAGAGCCTTCAAAAAAGTTGAACACATCCTCTCACAACAATGCCAGCTGGCACACTGATACAGATGTGTTCCTAGAACATTCACCTAGTGGGGGAAGTCTGTTCTACAAGGGGCCCATTCTCCAGAAGATAATTCTGTGGGGTCCCCGCTTGCACCTAAATCTGTCTCTATTGTGTATCTAAATCAAAATCTATTTCTATCTCTGAATCTACATCTGTGTTCTAAGTTTCTCTCTGTTTCTCTTTCTATCTCTATCTTGAACTCCATTTCTAACCTATACATGTGTCTCTAGAAATCTCTGGGTTTAGGAGAGCCTAACAGAAGCAAACTTTCAAGGACCCTGACAGCACAATCCAAGCCCTCCAGCAGGGCTGGGCACCGGAGAGTTCTTCCAACCTGCTGGCAGATTCATTGATACTCTTTCTTTCTAAGTTGTAGACCTAGAGATCAGCACTGAGCAGGCTCTCAGATGTCACCCTGGCCAAGCCTGTTATCATACAGACACAGGCAACAGACCCACAGAGGCCAAGGGACTTGTCCCCAGATTGTTAAGGCTCTCTCTTCTCTCCTTCTAATAACTCACAAGCAGTTTGAGGACAGGAGAGCGACCTTGGCATCCTGGCACTTTGAATCGATAACTTGACCACCCTCTGCGTGCTGCAGGACCACCAGGCTGCTGAAATTCTGCTTTAGTAGGGAAGCCCTGAGGCCAGCACATCATTCTGACCCAGCCAACAGCTCTGCCAAAGAAGATTCTCAGGTTAAGTCACTTCTGTTCTTCTGGTGACTTCGATGCTTTCTGTATTCCTTTTTTCTTTCTAAGAACCCATCCAGCTCCACCCCCCTCTAGGATCCATGCTTTGTGACTGATGTATATGCCATGCATCCCTTCTTGAGCCTCAACTTGGTTCAATCCTAACAGAATACTGGGACTCCTGTTGGCAATAGAAACCCTGCCAAAACATAGTAAATGGAAGCTGGTTTGTCCACGTTGGGCACAGATGTTTTGCAGGCAGGGCAGTTGGTGTTAAGGTGTCAGTTGACTCTGAAGAGGCCGGTGGAGGGGGGCCCAGGATTAGGAGAGACAGAGGACAGTATTTGCTGGCTTGAGCTCCTGGCTCAGGGCAAGGAGTCCTTTGGCTTCTCTTGTGGATTTCCGTGGACACACCCCTGAGTCCCCAGTGCTGGAGTGTCCCCAGGGAGCCCTGAGCGTGACTCTGTGGCTCCATCACTGGCAGTAAGTGCTCCTAAATCCACTGGCATGGGGGCTGTGAGATTCCCCCAGCTCAGCATGCCCTGCGGGGAAAGGACCCATCAGAGCATGCTGTTCTCCTTCTTGAAGCCTGAGTGTCCCTTGAAATTAGTTTCTCTTTGTTTATTTTCTCATAGCCTTAGTGATGTGTTCCTGCTGACTTAGGGAGAAGCTATGTATCCTGTGGGGGAGACAGTGAGTAGCTGTTTTTTTAATCCAAATTTGGGGAAGTCTCCATGCACCCCAAGCTCTCCTGGGGGCCTGGGCAGAGCTCAGCTGCTGTCTACTGCTGGAGCTACTTGCCACTAGGGAGGATTCGGGGCAGGAGGGTGAGCCCTGAGGCACTGGCTGAGGTAGCCCAGGCCTGGGGGTCGAGAACTCAGCCTGGGTATCCACCATGGCTCCCAGCCTGCCCTCTGGAAGCCAGTTTGCATTGTCTATGGGCAGCTCCACATGTTGCCATTCAGCATAGGCTCTGTTGGTGTGTTCGCGCAGTGTCAGCTCCGTTCAAACCTCACTCATGGGGCCCTAGTCTATGTTACCTCTTCTAGAAAATTTTCCCTGAATCCTCTGCCCAATTAATTCAATTCTGCAATCCAGCTGTGACCTAATTATATGCCAGACTTCCAGTCTCTCCCTACTTTGGCCTCCAGCAATATCAGTTCCTTTGCCCCGGTTGATCTCTTACTTTTCTTTGTCGTGTGAGTGTTGTTCTTCCAGTGGAGTGGGGCCTGTGGGTGCAGAGACCGTACCTTAGTCAGCCCCCGTTGCCCTGGGCAGTTGGCCCCTCACAGGTCTGCCAATCACTCTGTGTTTGTGCCTCCAGCATCATCTGCATAGCTGGCCCTCTCAGCACCGTGTACACGGGGACATTGGTTTACAGGTTTCTTTCCTTCTAATAACTTATGAGCATGTGAGGATGGAAGCTACATTTTCAAACATCTTAGCATCCTTGTATTTAATGAACTGACCGGTCAAACCATGTCCCACAGGCGTGGGGGCCACCAGGCTGCTGAAGTTCTGTTTCAACAGCAGAACTCTCGGACCAGCACATCGTTCTGAGCCCAGACAGTTGTGCCACCAAATAGACTCCCCTGGGTGGGACAGTGGTTGGTCCAGAACTCGCTCTCCCACCTGTAAGGGTCTGGCTGAGCTCTGCTCCTTTGGGGAAGAAGGAGCGAGCTCTCCCAGGTGAGGCAGAAACAAATGTTCCTGCCAAAACAGCCTCATGAGTCTGCCACGGTGTCCGTGTCCCACCTCACCGCCTGGGCTGTCAGCAACGCTGAAGTAGGAGACAGGTGTGAAGGTGCCCATTCTGGTATGTAACACATAGTGGGTGCTTAGTGAATGCTGTTTCCCTTTCCTCTATCCTGAGGAAATCAAATGAGAACTGACAGTCATTGCCCCTTGTGGGCTCTGGTTTGGAGTTGAGGCAAACAGTCTCTAGCTTAAAGACGGACCTAATCACATCCCTAATAGGATGTGAGCCCTTGAAGGCCAAGACCTTGGCCCATTTGTCCTGGGTCCCAGGCACAGTGACTGGCCCAGGATAGTGTCTCTGATGAGCGTGGTAGGAAGGTTTCACAACGGAGCTGCTTAGTGAGCTGTCTGGAGTCCCCTATGGGTCTCTCCCCACGTTTTTCTCAGTCAGGAGATCTTGACATAGCACAGATGAGAGAGTGATGTCTTGGAGGTGGCGAGGCAGGGGTGTGCGGGGATGAAGGTGCCATCACTGTACTTCCGCCGGGCAATGGCACCTTTGGGTCAGCCTGAAGAGCATTCTGGTTGGCTCCTGCACACTGAGTGGGGGCCTGGAGGGCCTGGCCCACGTGGCTGATGAGGAGCTGCCTGCCTTCTAAAGACCTGTTGACCTCTGGCCAGCACGGGCTGCTCCCCAGGTCCTTGGCAGAGCTGAGCTTGTTCTGGGCTTTCCAGAATGTGCTTCCCATCAGCCTTCCTGCAGCTTGCCCGTGCGTTTGAAGTGGGGAGTGAGGTAAGCTGATACCCGCTGTAGCTCAGGGCCCAGTCGAGCCAAGCAGCCTGGCCCTGATTGCACAGGCCTGCTTTGTGACCGACCACATGGCTGTCAGGCAGGGGGACCGGAGCAGCTTACCATTCCCAGGAGGGAGAGCTCAGGTCCAGGGCCTGGGCCCTGACGGGTGATTGTTATTTCAATGTGTGTGCACTTGAATGACATCATGCTATGGAGTGCATGAATTTTTTTTTTGTCAGTCTTTTAACACAAGTTTATGTTTTTCAGACCTTCAAGCTGCAGGTCATTTTTTACATTTGCTATTGAGAGCAGATGTGACTGATCCCTATCGAGTTCTACTGAAAAACGGTGGGGTTGCGGAAGGTCAAATGCAGAATGCCTTTCAATCTCCATTATTATTTCCTCCACTCAGTGGCCTCAGCAGGAAGCCTGTGCTTGGTAATGGTGGCCTTCTGAAGAGTCTCAGCCTCCTTGCCCTGGCCCTGA
This sequence comes from Macrotus californicus, assembly GCA_007922815.1. Classification (NCBI taxonomy): domain Eukaryota; kingdom Metazoa; phylum Chordata; class Mammalia; order Chiroptera; family Phyllostomidae; genus Macrotus; species Macrotus californicus. Next base: position 90,051 of record VMDR010000775.1, on the reverse strand, counting down.
GCATCGGCGTGTCCCGCACTGTGTGGCACCTTTAGGCTCAGCCATCAGCCAGGGGCAGAGAGCTGGGATGAGAGGCAGGAGACTTAGTACTCTCTGGGTCTCAGTTTCCCCATCTGCACAAAGGGAGGGTGGATTGGAAGGTACTGACAGATATTATGAGATACTCCTGACACTTCTCTTCTTTGGTTTTGTAACTCTTGGATTTGGAGAGGCCCAGACTGGGAACTATATCCTTGGCATTGCCATGCCTGGCTCCTGGGATTTGGGGGAGTTTTGGGAGACGCCTCTAGTGGAGGTGAATGTCCACCCTTTCTCTGCTTGGTAGGTGGAGCTGGCAGGAGGGAAACGTTTGGTGGCCCCTAGAAGACAATCGTGAGGGGTGCCCTCTTTGTTGACATCCCTCACTGGGGTCATGGGGTACCCTTGAGGGTAGCTCTGTTTTCACGGGTCTCTTTTATAGAAAAATTTCCATCTCAGACTTGAGCAAATACACTACTTCCAGAATCAAATTCTCTTCTTGGAAGTGTTGGGGTGAGGGTGGGTTGGTTGGGGACAGACCCAGGTAAAGACCCCTGTTTGTTGTCCACAGTTGTGGTGAGCACTGGTCTCCTGGGAGAAGCTGAGCCCAGGATCCTGATGCAGAGATAGTGGGAGAGGCCTCAAGTCCCAGAAGAGGACCCCTGAGGAAACTGCGACTGCCAAACAGAAAGACCACATTTGCTTCTGAGAGGACAGTCAGGCCTACTCCAAGCTGTTGTGACAGAGGGAGCACTAGCTGTTCCCTTTCTTGAGCTGCTATCACGGCAAAGTAACAGGGGCATTTGTGACAACCTGGGGAAGACCTTTTGATTCAGACAGGATGTATGGCTCTGAATGACCCTGAGGGGGATTAGCTTTCTGACCATCAGGACTTCTGCGCTGCCATGGGATTCCATTAGTGCCTTCATTCATCGGCTCATGGATTGATCATTCCATCCATCCATCTACTGCCCACCCACCATCCATCCTTCCATCTATCCATCCATTTATTTAGTGAGCATTTATGTAGCATCTTCCGTGTTGTCCTCTCATTGGAGATGTAGACAAGGACAAGGCAGTCTCTGCCCTGGAGCTCAGAGGGTCAGCTAAGGAATGCGATTGGAAGTGATGCAAGCAGTGAGGACTATGGGAATGGAGTAAACCTCCATGCTTAACTCCAAAGGGGAAGCGTTCGGAATGCCACAGGTATGGAGGGAGAGAGACAGTGGGGAAAAGAGTGGAATCCAAAGGAAGCACTCAGAAGACAGTGCTAACAGCAAGCAGCTAGGTTCAAGGAAACTATTGACTTTGGGCACCTCAGGCCTCTTCTGTCTCATGTCCAGTGGCATCCACAGTGTAAGCTATGGGCCACCTCTGTTTTGTGTCCCACTGATAGGGCCGGGTGTTCAGGTGTGTGTGCATAGCAGGTAGGAAGGCTTAGAGTCCCAAGCTGGCATTTCAGAATTTGGGCATTATAGGAGATTCTCTATTACTTGGTTCTCTTACTTAAAAAAAAGAAAAAAAATTCTTTTCTTTTTTTTTAATCATTGTTCAAGTACCATTCTCTCCATTTTCCCACCACCACTCCCCTCACCAACCCCCAATCTTATCCCCCTTTCGCTTTGTCCATGGGTCTTTTATACATGTTCCTTGATGACCTTTTCCCTTCTTTCCCCTGTAATCTCCCCCCTCCCCTCTGGTCACTGTCACTTTGTTCTTGATTTCAATGTCTTTGGTTATATTTTGCTTGCTTGTTTGTTTTGTTGATTATGTTCCAGTTAAAGGTGAGATCATGTGGTATTTCTCCCTCACCACCTGGCTTATTTCACTTAGCATAATGCTCTCTAGTTCCATCCATGCTGTTGTGAAGGGTAGGAGCTCCTTCTTTCTCTCTGCTACGTAGAATTCCATTGTGTAAATGTACCACAGTTTTTTGGTCCACTCATTTACTGATGGGAACTTAGGTTGTTTCCAACACTTGGCTATTGTAAATTGTGCTGCTATGAACATTGGGGTGCATAGGTTCTTTTGAATTGGTGTTTCAGGATTCTTAGAGTATAATCCCAGCAGTGGAATTCTTTGATTTGGGAACATCCTTTTGTCCACAGTGCATGTACTTGGAAAATTGGTGCCCAGTGGCTACTCAGAAAAATTTACAGACCAGCTGAGGCCAGCTGTGTTATCCCCCTGCTGGGAGGTCAGCATGGAAGGATAAACAGAAGTCCCAGAACTCAATGGAGCTTTGTCAGTAGCAGCAGGAAAGGCTGCATGTTCACCTTTTCTCTGACTCCGTAGTGTCCATGTATGGTGAGAGCTAACTCACAGCTAAAGCTGGAGCTGCCCGTCTTCCTTCCTGCTCACGCCAAGGAAAACTGTTCTTCTAGCTGTTTCTATAGACATCTCAATGGCAGCAATTCCATGACTCAGGTGCCACAACTGTCAAGCCATCCCTGACCTATCTTCCTTTCCCCCTGCCTCATGGGGACAGTGTAGGGACCAGATGAACTCATGGGAAGCTCTCTGAGACGTCATGAGGTCTGGCCTGCATGCTAAGCCTGGCGTGCAGCATGGAAGCAACAAAGAGTTAAATGTTTTGGCAGAAAGCAGGCTCTTCATTTTCCAAGGAGAACCTTTCTCAGACACCTCAGGTTGGCCTTACTTTAAAGAGGAGGCGGCAGTTTTTAGCATGGGGCTCCAAGCAGAGGGAAGCTAACATGAGTCCTTCATCAGGACTCACGGGAAATTTGGCAGGCAGCATTAATAGAGGCATCTTTTCCCCCTCTTTCTTTCTTCGATGTAAAATGCCAGGTTACAGTTGGCTAAAGCGTTGTAGCATCAGAGCCAGTTAATCTTCTGAGTCCGTATTTTTTATGGGCACTGCGGGAGCTGTCCTGGGTTTCTGTTTCCAGCGGTGGGATATCAGGATTTGTATCCTATGGAATATCCAAAGAATAATTCTCCTTTCCTTTGATGTTTTTTGGACATCTTGAGGCACTTAGGGGTGCATTCTCAGGGAAGGTTGGAGGACGGGGTTGCAGGGCCCTCATTATGTTATTAAAATAGATCCAGAGAAGGAAGACTGAATTTCTTGGGCAGAAAGCTGCATGGCTAAGTGGAAGTCTGGTTCTGAAGTCACTCTTCGCCCTGACTTCTTGAACCAAGAACTGTATTTTATTGCACTTTGGGCAGAAGCAAGATGCCTTGCTGTCTGTATAATTGTGTCACAGTTGGAGGTTAGCGTGGATTGCTTTTCCTGACATTTGGAAAATCACACCTTAACAAAATACAATTTAGATTCAGAAAACATCAAAAAATTGTTCATAACCTTGACGTTTGTTCAGCAAATCTGCTGCTCCTTTGGGATGATCTTACAGCCTCCTTAAGTAGCGTTTCTTCCCCTCATCCTTGCTCACCAGCCCAGCCAGTGCAGCCCAGCTGTGGCGATTTTCCTACAGGGCTGCTTCTGTCATGCAGCTCAGCTCAAAAGCCTTCAATGGCTCCTACTGCATCCAAAAGAAAGCACAATTAGCCAAATCAGTCAGATGCTGCTGATCAGCCTTGCAGAGCCTCTCCAACCCCATCTACCAGGTGAGGAGCCTCCTGCAACCCCAGCAGCCTTCTTACTGTCCCTCTAACATACCGGTACCTCCTTATCTCTCATTCCTGGATGGCAGCAAGGACCTCGGAGTCCCCATGGGACCCAAGATAGGGAGGAGGTTGGCTCCAATGCATGGCCTAGCCCAGGGGGCTCAGGAAACATGTTAATAGAGAGCCTACCTGGTAACCTCTTAACCAACTCTTCTAATAGCCTTGCTTATGTCCCCCAAGAAAACCATCAAGGAACACCAGGGTTGCATGAGGGATTTTGACTATTTGCAAAGATGAGGGGCTAGGAGGAGGATTTGGAGAGATCAGGGGGAAAGAAATCAATGGCAAGGAGGGCATGTGGCCAGTGCAACCCCCAGGGTTGGTGATTGGGCTGAGGCTCTGGAGGGCAGATGGTGGGGAAAAGGCTGGGTTTGGAGTAGCTTTGTAGACAGTGGGGGCAGTGGGCAGGTACAGGCCTGTGTTGGTGACTGTACCCTGTCCTTCACCATCTTGTCCTGATAATGCAGGTGGTCCTCCCCAGAGTGTCCCACCCTGCTCTAAGGTCCTGTTCAAATCCTTCCTACTCCCCAAAGCCTTCCCAGATCCTTCACACAGGAATCTGCCCCGGGTTGTGCTGTCCTCTCTGAACCTTTCCTTATGTTAACGTGGTACTTGCTCATGCCTCAAGCCCTCACAGCTTGCCAGCACTCAGGGGCAGTTGCCCTGTGCCGTGTCTTTCTGCCTTTATCATCCTCCTACCTAGCAGCATTGATGGAGGAGGTACTGTGTCCCAGGTACTAACTACCTCACCTGGCTTCTCATTTATTTTTCGTAAGAAATACCCGAGGTAGAGAAGATTTTCAGCGCTATTTCCTAAAGAAGAACTCTGAGGCTGTGAGGTTGACTGATTTGACTTGGGTCATACACTGTAACATGAAAAGGAGCCAGGTTCTAAACCCAGCCAGGCTCTGGGATTTGCATCCCTATCCACTATGCTATCCTGTCTCACACCTTGCTAGAGGCACTTCAGAAATGGCCGTCATTTTACTGTCACTGCAGTTATTGTGATGATTTCAGCATTGAGGCTGATGACATGCTTCTGCTTACTGCTGCAACTGTACACCTGCCATGGCCATGGCCACAGCCCAGCATGGCCATGGCCAAAGCACGGGCTCTGGAGCCACATCCTTAGTTTACATCCTGGCTCTGTCACTCACTAGCTCTGCACCACTGGGCAGGTGACTTAATCTTCCTGTGCCTCAGTTTCCTCCCTGTAAAAGGTGATGACAATGGCATGTCTACTCACAGGGTTGTTGTGAAGATTGGGCGAGTTATACGCTAAGCACTTTGCACAACGGCTGGCGCACAGCAAGAACTCCCCATGACAGCCGCTATGACTGTTCTCCTTTCTCTGCTGCAGCACCTGTCTGAGCAGGCTCACCTAAATGCCTCAGGGGGGACAAGGATCCAGAGTGGTGAGGCATGGGCCTGAGGGGCTTGCTTGGGGACCTGGAAACACAGGGATGGGAGGATAGCCATTCTTTCAGAAATTGCCACTGAGAGGCAAGCATGTGCTTTGGGCAGCAGCCTGGAGCTTGCCCACGATGGGGAACCAGAAGCCAGGCAGTTTTCTGGAGACTCCTTGGGATCCGATGGGAGGAGTGGTTTCTAGAATGTGTTGGGGAGGAGAGGTGGCATTGGGGAGGAGCTGGGAACAGGTGCAGAGGCTCTGGTATAAACAGACTAAGGGCAGGGGAGGACAGGCAGCTGAACACAGAGGGCTCATGATGGGAGGTGGGAGTGTCTCTGGGCAGGGGAGACAGAGGTGTCTCCTGAAGAATTAGGGGCTGTGGCCTTCCACGCATGGATGCTAAAGTAGACCAGGCTCAGATGGGGACAAAAGGCACCCAGATTCAGCTGCACAGTGAGGGTGTGCAAGGACCACAGTCTCCTGATGCCCTAGATTCCCTAGGGAGAGATGAACTCACCCATGGTGAACCCTTACAGCCCTTTGAGCCTCTCTTGGCTCTGGGGCAGGACTGAGGGCTTCGGCATCAGACAGACCTAGGTTCTAAATCATTGCGCTTCCACACCAGCCGTGCGATCATGGGGTCTTAGGCAAGTACTTATCTTTCTTTGATCCTCAGTTTCTTTTTCTGTAGAATGGGGATAACAACCCATACTTCATAAGGTTTTTATGAGAATTAAATTACATGGTGTTTATAAAGGATATTGGACAGAGAAGACAACAAATAGAGGTATTTTTATTCTCTGGCTGAGAATGCTGGATCTCCAAGTGGGGTCCCCAAGCTGGCAGTGTCAACCTCACGTGGGAATGTGTCAGACATGCAAATACTCAGGCTTTATCCCAGGCTTACCGAATCAAAAACCCAGGTGGGGCCCTCCAGATGATTCCAGGCTGAGAACCACGGATCTGATACAGGCCCAGAAAGAAATGTGAGAACACACAGGGAGATGCTCAGCCCCGGGCTGGGATGCAGTAGATGCTCAGTACCTGATAGCTCCCCTGCGTCCCTCCTACCTGGGCGAGAGTTTTCCCCGAAGAGGTTAATGCTACTGCAGACCTCCGAGGGGTGAAAGGGCCTTGTTCCCCTGGAGGATAGACACATTATGACGGCTTCATTTGATTAAAAGGGGATGTTGATCATTAGTTATGACCCAAATTTCTTCTCTCCCCAGCAATCACTCAAAGTGTTCCCAGATGCGTGGGGTGGGGGTGGGGGTGGTGGAGGGGGGAGCTGTTGGTTACCTGTGAACACAACATCCCTTTATAACGAGGACGCTCATGCTCGCGGAGACTTTCAGAGAAGTCTAGCGGCCTCCACCCCTCGGGCCTGCCCTGCGTTTGATGGAGTGAATGATTGAAGGGAAACATATGCATTCCAGATTGGACCCGGAGAGCTGGGCCCGGAGAGGCAGGCTGCTTCCAGCGGCAGCCAAGGGGAGGTGGGGGAGCCCTGCAAGTATTTGTGGTTCCCGTGGGGCTAATTATTGACTTTTAGAGGCAAGTAGCCGCCCCAATTTCGGTTAGCACAGTTGTTCGTTACTGCATAATTAAGAGGAAGGGGGAACAGCCTTGGTGGGGAGCGAGGCAAAGGGAAGGCCAAATGCAAATAGCTGGGATGCCTTTGTCTAAGGAACACCGGGCAGCAGTCGCCAAGGTCAAATGTTCAGCTCTGGGACACAAAGGGCCCAGGCAGAGGCCGACAGGGCAAGGTGGGTGGGGAGCCGGCTCCTGTTCCAAGGGCAGGGCAAGGAGATGCAGGAAGCAGCCCTGCCTTAGGGCTTCCAGTGCTCTTAAAGGATTACTGCTCCACTTGCCCTAAGGTGGGTTTCCTTTTGGAAAAGAATGAGCTTTGCTTCAGAGCTCAGGCTGCAGACAGGAACCTTCCCTTTGCAGTGGGAAGCGATGGGTCTCCTGAGGCCTCTGATGATGTGATGGTGTTAGAAGGAAATTCACAGATGCTAGGAGATGGACAGAGCTCCACCGGGTTTGTGCAGCCCTGAACAGGACCCTGAAGGTGGTCAGGGCAGGGGGGCGCTGAAGGTTAAGGGCTCTGCTTGACCCAGCTGTGAGGGGGGAGACGGGGCAGAGGACCTGAGCTCTTGCTGAAGGCTGCCGAGACAACAGCTTTTTCTTGCTGGGAGCTAATGTGTCCTAAGCTTTTGTGCTGCCTGCTTAAGCCAAAGCAGCGCCAGGCCTGCCGAGCTGCAGGCTGAGGGGCTGGGAGCCTGACAGACCCTCAGTGGAGGGAGCCCTGGGGGAAAAGTGAGCAGGAGGTGAGGGGCCCAACACCCAAGGCAAGGGAAACACTAACTTCACGAGCAGCTCCTTTACAGTGGGGGGCTCAGAGGGTTCCAGAAATCTTTGGTTTGAAGAAAGCTTGGAAATAGAGCAGGGGAATGTGAAGCCCTGTCCCTGGGAACACAGGGGCCCTGTGTTCTACCCTGGCCCAGCCCTTAACTAGCTGTGTGATCTTGAAGAAGTTCTTGCCCTTTCTGGGCCTTACAGCCTCACCTGGAGAACTAAGGAGGGGATGGCTGCTCTGAAGAACTTGTTGGGAAAAGTTGTGGCATAGAGCTGAACAGCCAGAGTTGGGACCACACAGGCTATTGCAACTGGCTTCTAGGAACAAGACTCCAGGGGGAGGGCAGGGAGAGACCTTCAAAAAGAAATATATGCAGCATTGAACCAAGCCTCTGGACAGGTTTTGCTTCATGCAGAGACATGTCCTCATCTCCTGTAATCTGCTCCAGGAGGCAGGTGGGAATTTAGGGTGTCTGAGGGAGGAAAGGTGTATTAGTTTCCTATTGCTGCTCTGGCAGGTCACCACGCACTTGGCAGTTGGAAACCACACTAATTTGTTATCTCATAATTCTGGAGGGTGGGAGTCCAGAATGGGTCTCCCTGGACTAACAGCAAGGAATTGGCCGGGCGGTGTGCCTTTGGGAGGCTCTGGGGAAGAATCTGTGTCCTTGTCTTCTCCAGTTTCTCGAGGCTGCTCTGACTTCCTTGGCACGTGGCCCCGTCCTCCTCCGAAGCCAGCGGTGGTGGGAGGAGTCTTTCCCACACAGCGTGGCTCTGCCACGGGCTGTTCTGCTTCCCTCTGCCACGTGTAAGCACTCTGGTGGTCATACTGGGCCCGCCTGGACAATCTAGGCTGCTCTCCCCTTTTAAGGTCAGCTGATTTAAGTCACCTTAATCCCATCTGCTGCCCTGATTCCTCTCTGCCATGCAATGCCATGCAGAGACAGGGTCCAGGAATTAGGACACAGGCATCTTTGGGAAGCCATTGTTCTGCCTAGCACAGATGTTAATTTGCAAAGAGCAACACCAAACCCAGACTGCCACAGGGCCCCAGTGGGAGTGGCCTTCTTCCCCAAATTGAGAGCCTCAATTGTGATTCCTCAAATCAAGAGGAGCCTTCTGAGGAGTGGGGACACGCACCTCACCCTGAGTCAGGCCAGGGGCTTTCCCCAGGACCTCTCTGTCCTGCAGGAAGGGCTGTCACTGTACTGCACACCCCAGGCCTCCGTGGTGCCCGGGGCTGTTGACACCTGGAAAGCAAACTTCCCCAGGCTGAAGGAGAGCTTTCATTCAGACATCGCCTTTTCTTGGGTGGGGAGGGGTGGGGTGGGAAGGTGGAGGTAGGGAGGTCCAGAGGCAATCTAATCTAGTTCATTCATTCCACAAAGAGAGGCTCATAATAGACCCGTTAAAGTCTGTTAACTCTTTCCCTGCTGTGTGAGGCTTAACTCCCTTTAAAACGTCAACAACTCAAAAACTAGGGGCGTTTTCCTCAGCAGAATTTATTGTCCGAGAGATGCTGTAAAAGGTTTTCCAGACTCTGGGCCCCTCTTGCCTCTCAAGCCTCTTTTCTAGTCTTTTCTGTGAAAATTTCACTGTCAGGTTTTGTTTGTTTATTTTTTCTTTTGTGTGGCTAATTTTTACCCTTTCATTGGACCATAGGAGCTTCAGGAAGTTTGTACAGTGACTTGGCTTTCTCCTAATAAAAGTATCAGACATTCCTAATGGGATGGTGGCTGGGAGGAATGTCACCCATTAGTCACTGCTGGGGAGGACCTTATCACCTGGTTTCCCCACTGAGGACTGGGGTTCTTCTAGCTCAAAAGGCTGGGGTCCTTTTTCACTGGCTTTAGATGGTGCTTTTGGGGAAACTGTCCAACTTTCCCCATAAACCTCTTGGCTCTCAGTAGAAGCCCATTTTTACACCACTGGGTTAATTTGAGAGTTCCTTTTAATCTAAAAAAATACTGTAGGTTGTACTACAGTTGGGGTAGATTATTTCTTTTTAGGAGAAGAAATGACATGGGCTGAATGTGGGGGCCAGTGGGACCTGATTTTTGAGAGACTTTGAGCTCTGAACTTTAATCTTGTGGTTTGTTGGCATGGGCTGCGTCCATGGTGCAGTTCTTGGGCCAGGGGCATTCTGCTGCCCTTAGCATCCCTGGTTCTCTCCCTGGTATCCCAGGGACAAAACATAAATGAAGGATCTTTGGCCCAACAATTCTAACAATTGCTCTCACTAAAACTCAGATGGCGCCTATTTTTAAGTCAGTTATTTTCTATTGGACAGCTATCCCAGCCAATAGAAATATAGTGTGAGCCCCATAGGTAGTTCAACATTTTCTAGTAGCCCCATTGAAAAGTAAAAAGAAACAGGTGGAATTAATTTTAATAATATATTTTATTTAACCCAATATATCCAAAATAGTCATGTCGACGTGTAATCCGTACAAAAACATTAATGAGATATTTTACATTCCTTTTTTTGTACTCAGTCTTCAAAATCCAGGGTGTATTTTATACTCAGAGCACATTTTAATTCAGATGCTAAATTTTCCTTGGCAATACTTGATCAGGATTTAGAGTTCATAAAATTGAGTGTTGAAAAGGTAGATTCACATACCCCAAATTGTTCCTAACACACTTAAAAGTTTTCCGATAACTGATTCAAGTGTCAGCTTTTAATTCTGAATTAATTAAAATGAACTAAAATTGGAAGTCTAGCCCCTCTGTGGCAGTAGCCATGATTCAAGGGCTCCCTAGCACGTGTGGCTGGTGGCTGGCCTGGACGGCTCACATCTAGGGTGTCTGCAACAAGCCCCAAAGCAAACATGCGATTTGGGGCTGGAAGGCTGTGGCAGGGGTACAAAGAGCCCTCCCCGCCCCACTTGGTGTGGCTGCCGCAGCGATTCTGAGCTTCAGCCTTGCTAGGGAGGCCAGAGTCCTGCTCCTGAGGTGTTCATTCTCTTTCGTACAATCATTAATTCACACATTTGATAAAATTAATTGAGCCTGCATATTGCCGTGTGTTAAACAGAAGTGTCTTAGCTTCCTGAAGTGTAGGAGGGGCAGACAATACGGAGGCAAACAAATAAGCAGGATCATTTCATATAGTGATGAGTGCAGTGAAGAAAACGGGTGAGCAGATGGAGCAGAAACGTCCAGAGGATGGTCAGGGAGGCGTCTCTGAGGATGGGCCCCTGAAACTGAGACTGAGGCTACATGTAGGTCTGAGGGTACGAGCATGCCAGCCAGAGGGAGGAGTTAGTGCATTTGGGGGTTTGGAAAAGCAGGAGGCCCCGTGGCTGGGGCCCGTGAGCCTCTCATAGGAAGCTAATGTCTTCAGCCACCCATGAGCCAGCCATCCCTCACCCTCTGGCTCTGAGAAGCAGCATGAAGGGGTGCCTGCACACTCAGGCTCTAGATTTGGATTGCCTAAGTTCAAATCCCAGTCCATCCACTAGCTGTGAACCCGTGGGCTGTTACTTTACTTCTCTGTGGCTCTGTTTCCACATCTGTAAAATGGGGATAATAACCCTGCCTATAGGGTTGCTGTGAAGATTAAATATATTATTATAGGTAAACATCTGGCAAATTTCAAGTGTGTGGAAAAACTAGCTGTCATTATAGTTCATTCATCAAAAGTGTTCTGTGTGCTGGCTGAGCCAGCCACGTGCTGGGCTCTCATAGTTCTGGGATGGAGATGAATATACAAGAGAGTTAGTGGAGGTCAAGGTTTTGGTACCTGTGTTGACCACTAGCCCTGACAGTACCCTCTCCCCAGGGACAGCTGCCATAGTGTAAGCTGAGAGGGTACCACAGGAGGGCACAGATAGAGTACCCAGAATCCAGGTAGGAAGGTGCTGCCTGAGTTTGCTACTCGGGTGGTCCAGGAGCAGATGTGGGTATGATGGAGGGCTAGAGGAGCCAGAGGACCAGCTTTCCTTAGCCTGAAGGCCCAGTCTGGGCCCAAAGGCCCTGAGCCCATCTAGTTTCTCCCAGTCACTTGTTTGTTGACAGGTTATCATGGCAACAGGGGAGGCACAGAAAAAGTTAATTATTAGTACAGAATGAAACAGAACAATTTGGACTTTGGTTTACAATTAATTAAAATTCTGTCTCTAGTGATTCTCCCAGGTCCTGGCTATTTTCTTCAGCCTCAGGGTATCTCTGTCTCCTGTCTCAGAGAATAAGATGACTTAAAAGCAAACTCAGTCCAAGATTTAGAAAAATAGTGATCTCTCTTTCCCACACAGAATGCATGTTGAGGGAAGACCAGTCTCCTGGGAACTGAGGGCAATTCAGCCGCTGCTCAGGCAGAGCCGGGTGGGGGAGGGCTGTGAAGAGTACATGTTGTCATCATCACTTTGTTTTGAAAACTCCATCAAGGCCCTTCAGTGTTCACCACTGCCAGCTGAGTGTTCACAATGTCCTGGAGATTAGGAAGAAGGCCTGGTGAAGAGTTTTTTCCAGGATGCTAATTACCAGTGCATGTGACACTCGGAACTTTGGTCAGGCCCACAGCCAGGCATGAGACTCGGAAGGGAAGGCTCCATCCAGTCCTGGCGCTGGCCCTGGCCCTGGCTCTGTGGCTTGGGAGGAAGACCAATGGGGCCCACAAGGATTCAGAAATGGAAATGCTGATCTGAGAATTAGAGGCAAAGAGACCCCACCTCATATGTGCTGCAATGTAGCTGGTTCTTTGCTCACTTATTTATTTGTTAAACAGATGTCTACTGAATGCCTATGACTTACTGGTCACTGCTTAGGCCTTGAGGATGGAGCCCTGAGCACCAGAGGCAGAGCTTTCTGTCCTCCATGGGTGCTGTGTTTTAGGTGGTGAAATGGCAGGATACACAAGCAACACATACAGCCTATCAACCATCGATATGGGCTCCAACGGAAAATAAAACAAGGCAATGATTGGAGAGTGTTGGGTGTGTGCATGTGTTCAATTGTAGATGGGATGGCCAGAGACAGCCTTACTGAGAAGTTGGGTAAAGACCCAAAGGAAGAGAGTGAGTGAACCACAAATTACTCTGAGGAAAGAGCATCCAGAAAGAGAAAGCAGCAGGTGCATAGACCTTGAGGTAGGACATGCCTGGTGTGTTCAAGGAACAGCAAAGATGCAGATGTAGCTAGAGGGGTAATAAGGGTGGTATGGGGTGGGAGACAGATTGTCTAGGGCCATGTAAGGATGTTAGTGCTGTATGAATGAAGTGAAATTCTTCTGAGCAGAGGGGTGACATGATCTGCCTTGGGTTTATAAAGATGAATTTGGCAGAAACAGGGAGCCCAATCTGCAACTGTGGTCATTCAGGTGGGAGATGAGGGTGGCCCACACTGGGGCTGTTAGTGGTGGGCATGGTGGGAAACATACAGTCCGCACATTATTTGAAGATTGAGCTGGTACCATTGGTTGTTGATGTTGGGTGACTCCAGGACTATGGGCTTGTATATTACTCAGGGTTTTACTGAGAAACAGAACCAATAAGATATGAGGAAATGGGCTCACAGCAGGCAGTGGGGGTAGGCAAGTTCAAAATCTACAGAGTAGGCAGTCAGGCCAGAGACCCAGGGGAGAGATAAAGTTGCCGTTCAAGTCTGGAGGCCATCTGCTGGCAGAATTCCCTCTTGTTTGGGACTGGTCAGTCCTTTCTTTCAGCCATGACTTCCACTGATTGAATAAGGCCCACACACATTAGGTGGGGCAATCTGCTTCATTCTGATTTCTTTATTTTTTTTTAATTACTTTATTGTTGTTCAATTACAGTTTGAATTTTCCCCTCACCACTCTCCCCCCGCCCGAACCAATCCCATCCCCCTCCTCCTTGGGTATGTCCATGTGTCCTTTATAGTGTTTTCTGGAAACCCTTCCCCACACTGTTCCCTCCCCCTTCCCCTCTGGCCATTGTTAAATTGTTCTTAATTTCGATGTCTCTGGTTGTATTTTGTTTGCTGTTTTCTTTTGTTGATTATGTTCCAGTTAAAGGTGAGATCATGTGGCATTTCTCTCTCACCACCTGGCTTCTTTCACTTAGCATAGTGCTCTCTAGTTCCATCCATGCTGTTGCAAAGGGTAGAATCTCCTTCTTTCTCTCTGCTGCGTAGAATTCCATTGTGTAAATGTACCAATGTTAATCTCATTGAAAGCACACCCATAGAGAAATATTCAAACTAATGGTTGACTGTTTATCTGGGTGCCATGGTCCAGTCCAGGTGACACATAAAAGTAACCCTCACAGCTTGGTGGGTAGAAGAGTGGTGTCACTATCTACCGAGAAGGAAGGCTTTGGGAGAGCTGCCGCTGCCGCTGGGCAGGCAAGAGTTTGGCTAGGAGCATTTTAAGATTGAGATGCTTATTACTGTATTTTGCCATGTATAATGTGCACTATTTTGCCCAAACTTTTGGATGAAAAATAAGGATGCACATTATACATGGCTGTAATGATTACTTACCATGGTTATAATAATGGGTATAATAATCCCGTGTTTAATGTGCACAGAAATGTGGGTGTGCATTATACACGGTGAAATATGGTAGCTTTCCAGCTGTCTAAGTAGGCAGCTGGGTATTTGGATTTGTGTTTCAGCAAAGAGGACCAGGGAGGGCATAGATAATTGCAAACCATTAACTCTCAGAGATGGCATTTAAAGCTACGCAGAAGAAAACATAGATGAAACTGTTATGGTGACATGCCTTCTTATGCGGAGGTCAGTGCCCAGGTCCACCTGTCTGGCCCGAGAAGGCCTGCTTCAGTCTCTGGGCTCCCTGTGTTTTTCAGGCTCTGCCAGAGAGGTAGGGGCTGGCGGGGGTGAGTTACTCCTGCAGTCACTGGTGTGGTTGGGGGTTGGGGGTTGGGGGAGCCTCTAAGAACCTGTGCTTCAGTTTGAAATGCTTGGGCCTGAGTTCTGGGTGGTGGCTGGTGGTTCTCAGTGTCCTTTATTCATTCACTCAGCACCCTCCTACTGAGTATAGGCTCAGCTTTGTGTTCGCTGTCTTCCAGGGAAACGCACACAAGGCACTGTTTGGTGGGGCAGACATAGAAATGTGAGCGAAACAAGGTGGGCAGGGGGCAAATGCATGTTAAGTGGGGGAATGCAAGGGACCATGTTCCAGAGGAAGCTCAGCTTGCTTAGCTGTCCTTTGGCTCAGATCCCAGCTCTTTCCTTGCAGCTGCCCTCTGCCTCCATCCACTCCTCGTCACTGACTGTCTTTCCGAATGTTCGTCCACCTTCTGGCTGGTGGCTCCGTGCCAGGCACTTGGGCCCTCCTGCCTGCCTTGCCTCTTGGCCCTTGGCCCACGGCCCATGGACCCCTAATTGACCTGCCTGGATTGTCATGTGTCAGGCCCTGGCCCATTCAAGTGAGCTCACAGCAGATCTCCTTCTCCCCAGAGAGTTTGTTTTCCTCCTTTTGCACAGAAATTAATCATCTGCAACCAACCCCAGAGTCAGCAATGGTGAGAAGCTTGGCTGTATCCCTGGCCTAATATAGCATCTTTTGGAGGCAACTGGAAAGTTGTATTATGCTTTGTTTCAAGGTTCTTAATGAGCTGAACTGTGGGCAGAGCTTGGAGTGGAGGCCACGGCCTGGGTGACAGGGACTTTGAGATGATCTGACCCCATCTCAGGTGTTGTTCCTCCCTAGTAATCCTGTCTCTACCTCTCCAGTCCAAAGCCCTGAGCTAACTCTCCAAACCTGGCCAAGCTGGGAACTTTGTCACTACATTCAAATGTCCTCTCCCATGGCTTCACCCAGTACCACATAGCTTGGGCATTTTCACCTCTGAGTGCCTGTGCCCTCCCTCCTGGCCTGGACTGTAATCTTGCTCACATTTCAAGGGTAACTTCATCCAACTGGCCCTGATGCCTGTATCCCATGTGTGCCTGATGGAGCCTCAGTTGCCAAGATTTTCCCTGGAACTGGTTCCTAGCAGACCCCAAAGGGATCTCAAACCAGAGGGCCCTCTGAGTTTTCTGGGTGAGATGCTTCCTACCTACCTGCTCATGCAGTGGCCTCATAGAGATGTCAAGGCAGGCTCTAATTGCTGGGGACACTGCGGCCTGGAGGAGGTTCCCAGTCATAGAGAGCAGGACTCAGGCCTATGCAGGAGCCTGTGAGTCACAGAGGACCAAAGTGGGCAGCAGGACACTGAGGGGATGGGGCTAGGAGAGCTTGCTGGGGCTGCTGCCACCTTACTTAAGCTTCATTCTTGGTGTGATGTTCCTTCTTGTGGCCCAGCCTGCTCCTCTCCAGCATGTTGTCCCTTGTGCTGGTGTCGTGGGGCAAGGGACATGCAAAGAGATAGAAATGTGGAGGGGGCAGCGAAGGGGGGAAGGGCAAGACCCAGCACCGTGGGTCCAGCCTAGATTCTGGAGTTGGCCTATTGCCATAGAAGCTGCTGTCAGCTCCTGCAGGGAGTGGGCACCTGCTGCTCATGGGAGACATCTCCCTGCTCTGCTCTTATAGGAGAGAGACTGCTCTCCTGTTCCTAGGTCCATCTGCTTTCAACTCTTTTAAAGGCCATGAAAAGTCATAAGGCATTTTTAAAAGTTTTAAAAACCAATGGGATTCAGTGTAAAGAAGCTCTTCCAAATGTGGTGAGAGGCAGTCTGACTTGCCGAATGGATGTTTACATCTTGTGGTGTGAGCAACAAATTTGATCACAAGTGCCCAAACCACTTCCTTGGCTGGTGGGCACCTAACTTTGCTGCCAACCAGGGCACTGCATATACTCCTTTGACCCGATCTTGTATTTGACCTCAGAATTCCTCTTCTTCCACCTCAGGCTCTCCCAGTAGCCTGAACTTGACCGCATATCCCTCCCAGGAAGCCTGGCTCAGCTCGCTGGATCAGAATGGGATACAGAGGGCACATGTGTGTCATCTGGCCAAGGTCATGGGGTGGGGATGGCATCTGGAGTGTGAGCTCCACCTCCATTGTGCCCTGTCCCAGGCATGGCACCCAGTGGGTTCAGAGTATGAATCAAGTAGGTGGACAGCTAGGACATAGGAAGTCTCCTTCTGCCCACCTGGTTCCTGAGGGACACTCTGCAGTAAAGCAGGTAATGCTCACTTATCACAAAGATGCCTCAGGATGCTTGGTAGTAAACACACAGAGGAGACAGAGAGCAGCAGCAGAAGGAGACACAGGTGGAGCTGAAGACAGCCCAGGGCCACTTGAATGACCAGGTGGGAGAATCTGGTAACGGGTGCCTAGAACAAAGGAAGGTGTATAGAGGGTTTGTTAAGTAAATAAAATCTGGAGTAAGATAGGATTGGGTGTAAGTGTGACCTCCACTTCTCATCTGCGGTGGACCTGGTGTGCTGCTTAACCTCTCCACATCTCAAATTTGCCATTTACACCATGGGACTAATAGTCACAACCCTTCTTACCGCCAGAGTTGGATGCAGAGCTCAACATGAGCTAATGAACACTTGTGAACTCAAGTGCTGTGCTTGTTCAGGGATAATAGAGATATTCTCCTCTTGATTACTGTTTTGCTTTTTTATCCTCACTCAAAGACATGCTTATTGATTTTAGAGAGGGGAGAAAGGGAGGGAGAAAGAGAGGGAGAGAAACATTGATGTGAGAGAGAAACATTGATCTTGTTGCCTTTCATATGTTCTCTGACTGGGGACCAAACTGCAACCTTGGCATGTGCCCTGACCAGGAATGGAACCTGCAACTTTTCAGTTTATGGGATGATGCCCAGTCAGCTAAGCCACACTGGCCGGGGCTTCTGGGCACCAGTTTCTTCCTCTTCCATAGCCTCCTTTTTTCTCATCCTTGACCTTTCTCTTCTACCTTTCTCCCAAGAGCTAAAATTCCAATTATTCACTAACACGTCCCCACGCCCTTCCAGAGTGCCACTGTGGAAGCCGTGCTTTCATCATGGGGCACGGCAGGAAGGAGGAGGGGGATCGAATATCAGTCTCTCCTGCACGGAGAGAGATGTCACGGCTGCCGGTGGGCAGTGATGCTGGTGTTTTGACACGTGTCAGGTGGTTTTGATTCCGGAAGGTGCACATCATGGCAGTGGCACATGTTTGCATAAATCAGAACCAGCCTGAGTCCGAGCTCCTTCTCACAGCAAACAATGGAGCTTCTCTTCTGCCTCGTCCCGAGTTTCCCGTCTGCCTGCTCACCAGGGCTGAGTCTCTGAGCTGGAGCGAAGCTACCCTCCTTGTCCTTCTCTGTGACACGAGTCTTCTCAGAGGGCATCCTAGGATGGGAAAGACTGTGTAGGTGCCGGGCAGAAGCAGTTCCCTTCTGTGGGTGCTGAGCACAAACATAATCATTTCTGAGACTTCAGAGCAGAAGCCATTCGGAGAGTTGGGAATTGCATGTATCTTCCCCACTCCCTCCTCCTTCTCAAGGACAGCTGCTTAAACGCCTCCTACCAACCAACGTTTGCAGAGATTTGCAAGGGCATTGGAGATGCCGATGGGCTTAAAAACCAGCAGCCAGGGGTCTGGGTTGGATTTGTGCCTGTAGAACTTATAGGGCCACTGAGTGCCAAGTGGAACAAACACTTGGGTTGTTTTTGCTAAATACGGGACTCCAGACATGACCCACTCCTGAATTTTTTAGCTGCAGAGTTATTTCTGGAAACCACTTTCTCATAGGTGGTGGCAGCCCTTATCAGATTTGCCCACCTCTCACACAAGCATTAATCGAGCCCCTGCTCCTTGTCCTGTCCCAGGGCCACAGTTGTGATGGGGTCCTGGTCCCAACATTCAGAATTTTTTCCTCTGGCAAGGGAGAGTCTACATGGTCATTTTGACATAGGTGATCTTTTAGGATGAAGACAGGCCCAGGAATGTGGCAGGACAGAGGAAACACACTTCTCTGGGGGCAGGACGGCCTTGGAAGTGTTCCTGGAGGAGGCAGACAAAGACCTCACGTGTGGAAAATGAAATGACATTAACGGGAGGAGGCAGTATCAGCTGTCCTGGTTTGCTGGGGAATGAGGGGTTCCTGGGGACACGAGACTTCCATACTGTCAATGGAAAAATAATATTGACTAGGTGTTTCATTATCAGAAGGGATTTATTTGGGCAAAAAGAAGAGGCGCAACCCAGGGGGTGTGGACATGGCAAGCCACGTGCACACTCTGCCTGGGGCATCAGAATGGGGAGTATTTTTAGAAGGAAAGAAGTTAGGGGGAAGGGGAAGTTAGAACCATAGAGCCTTATAATAAACATGGAGTTCTTCCTGTAGGGTTTTTGTGTGCTCTCACGGTTATATAGGCGAACTTCGGTAAGTCCTAGCTTCTCCGTAGACCCTCCTGACTGATTGTTTTCTTAGAGCTCCAGTTAGTCTTTATCAGGACTAAGACAGAGATGGGCCTGAGCAAAGTGGGGTGGTTGGCCACCCTAGGTAGTGAGAGGACCAAGACTTTGGGGGCTGGAAAAAGCTGGGCTTGAATCCCAGCTCTGCTGCTTAAAAGCCGTGTGACCCTGGGTAAATTGTCTAATGACTCTGAACTCTAATTTCCTTACCTGAAATATTACTACATATAATCATATATACACACACACATATATACATACATATGCAAATATATACATACACATGTATATATGTGTATGTTGTCTGTGTGTGTGTATGTATGCCTAGCAGAGTGGTATCAGCAACAGGTGGTTATTTAGATGGAAAAACAGCATTTTCAAATGCCAGGCAGCACATGTTTGGAGCAGAGCGTGAAGGAGGGTGTGGTTAGAGTAAGAGGCTGGCTGGAGATAGAAGCAGGAGCCAGACCATAAAGGGTCTAAATAGCATCCTAAGGAATTTAGATCCCCCCCTTTAGGTCAATGGTTAATCACTGAATTAATT
This sequence comes from Macrotus californicus, assembly GCA_007922815.1. Lineage (NCBI taxonomy): Eukaryota > Metazoa > Chordata > Mammalia > Chiroptera > Phyllostomidae > Macrotus > Macrotus californicus. Next base: position 70,774 of record VMDR010000775.1, on the reverse strand, counting down.
TTAGAAGATGAGTACAGCAATCAGACTCTTGTGTTAGAGTGGTTATCCTGGGAGCAGAGGGGAGAGCAGAGTAGGAATTGAATCTGGACAGGGCCAAGAGGGTAAGAATGATGTAGCGAAGTGATCTGGACCAGGGAATTATATTCTGAGAAAAACAGAGCTGAGCTGAGAATTCCAGAGGAGGCCATTAGCCAGCCCCGAATCAGGCTGGGAGCCCCAGAGGTTAGAAGCGACAGGAACGTCTCTTCTGAGGGTGCTGCCTGTGGTTTGCAGCTACGTGCTGGGCGGGGCTGGAAGGTCATATGCTTTCTAAACAGATTCAACACCTAGGAAACTGTGCGCCTGAGTATGACCTCATGAGCTTCTTGGGATGTGCTTTGGGTCCTCTGGCAAGGCGGCAGGTTCTTCCTCTCTTTGTTCCTTCTTCTTCGCTGGCTCCGTCCTGCATGGGAGGCCTCTTGCCAGTGCTTTGAGGGCTCATCCTCTCCATGGTGATGGGTGTCCCAAACACATGACCTCACCCTGTGGTTATGCAAAAGAGTGCGCTGGAGCGGGAGGCTTTGGGGGTTTGATGAGTCTGGTTGGGATAAGAAACTCTCCGGATCCAATGCCTGTGAGCGGGTCTCCAGGCCCTCGCAGGGGATGCACTAGCCCCGCATGAAATAACTTGGACCAGGCTACTGAGGGTGGTCTCAGTCTCCAACAATTGGGAACTGGGATAGACTTTCTACAATAACAATAGAAAGAAATTACAAAAGAGACTTGATTGAATTGGCTGATCTTATATAAATAAGTTGTGTGTTTTTTGGTACGTAAACAATTCAAGACGTGAAAAGGCAAAGGACAAATTGGGGTAATTATTTACAATAAATATAGCCTACAGAGTTATCCTTAAGACATAAGAAGATATAACATATCTCCTTATTCATGAGAAAGGAAGAGTTGCAACCCAGGGTATGCAGACATGGCAAGCCACGTGCACACTCTTCCTTATTCTCAAGATGTTAGAACATTTTAAAAATTCTCGTAATTAAGGAAAAGAAAACCTTGGTAGAAAATGTAGCAAAGGATAGAACCAGAATATTTGTAGAGAAAAAAGTTTCATTCATGCATCCATCCTTTCACTGATTTATTGAGCACTTACTATGTGGCAAGCCCTATTCCAGTATTGGAGATACAGCAGCCAACAAAAGACACGCATCCCTGGTCTCATGGAGTTTAATGCTCTCTGCTAACGTTCTCTGTCTTCTTCTAATCAATGTTTTTATACTCATTTAATTTCAGATAAACTCTTTACTCATTTGGAATTATTTTCTCTTAAATTGAATTGAGAATTTATTCTCTCCCTCAAAAGTACAACAATTTGCCCCAGCCATCAATTAATCAATCCTTCCCTTCCTCGCTGCTGGATGGTGCCTCCTTTATCAAATAATAAATGAATCAATTCTCATGTTTGGGATCATATACTTCGTCGGAGTGAGTTATCTGGCAGTTCTGATTGTAGTTCCTTATGATTTTTATTGCTGTGGTTTGATGCCATGTCAGATACCATGGGCTGTACACAGTGGGAGAATCGGGACAAAGATGAGATCAGTTACTTTCCCCATGAGATGGCATTCACAGGCTTGCTTAACATCTTACCTTAATGTAAAGCTTTGGTGATTTTTGAACAGTCACAGAAGAGAACGTATGTTTCACAATTCCAAAGCTGATTTCAAGAATTCTTCTCATGTTTCACGTCCTACTGTGTTTCTAAAGCTGATGTATTTTCCTCTCTGACGGTAGATCTTTACACACGGACGTGGCTGGCGGAGACTCTGGTCCCCTGTCCCCTGACTGCCATGATGAGGGCGTGCCACCCTGTGAGGGCGTGCCACCCTGTGAGAGCGTGTCCTGGGAGCCCCACTTTCCCTTCTGCTGGGCAAAGCTCTTCTTTTTGAAAAAAGTTTGGAAAGGAATTTGAAAAAATATTCAGTTTCCCCCAGAAAAATGATATTTCTTCAATTCTGCTTTTATGTCTTGCTGAAGTGTTAAAAAATGTTTTTAATAGACCTTACATGTTTTTTCATTAAGTTTTCCCATTGTATTTTCTATTAACTATTAACTATTTCTTGCATATAGTTAACCTGTAGATTTGTGTATTTTTAATTTGGTATTGCTTACCTCACTAAACTGTTATTAGTTTTGGTAGTTTTCCTCTTGGGATTTATTTATTTATTTTGGGTAGAATATAATATCTTCTGCAAATAGTGATCATTTGATATCCTGGATTTTAAAAAATACTGTATTTCTGTTTCATGTTATTGCCTAGAAATAGAAAATCCACAATCCTGATAGTGATAAGAAGTCAAACTTATCTTTTTTTCTAATTTTAGCAAAACTGTCCCTATTAATTCACCGTGAACAGGATATCAATTACGGGTGTTAATTCACACATTTTAGGTTACTAAGTATTTTTTTTTAATTCATAAAAAAGTATTACATTAAAAAATATATCCTTATATCTCTCATGGCTTTTCCCCCTGTGGCGTATTGATGTGGACTAGAGCGTATACTTCCAACTTTTAGACCATCATTACATTCCAGGGATAAACACAGCATTAGTCATCTTAAATTACTCTTTTAATAGTCCCTGGATTTGACTTATTTTTTTTGCTTGGGATTTTTGCATCTATGCTCATAAGATTGCCGTATGTATGTATGGGTATAGATGTGTATATACATATATAGTATTACATATATAAAATCATGTATGTATTTGTATAGCCCATTTGCCAAGTTTTCATAAAATTATGTTGCCTTATGAAAGGAACTGGGATGTTTTCTCTTTCTTTCTCTGCTCTAAGACAATCTGGAAGAACTCATCCATATAACTGAGCTCCGGAGCCTTTTATAGAGATAATTCTTCCACATTTTTGTTCAATTTATTTCATGGTTAATGATCTACTTAGAGAATATTTTTCTTGAGTCAATTTTGCCAACTTTTATCTTTCTAGAAAATTGTCTATTTCATCAAGACACCCACAGTAATAAATGTAACTCTTCCTTCTGAGCACTCTGGCCATAGGGTATGCCCTGATTTTCCTTAGGGCATCTGAGGTAGGCCGGACATTTCGAAAGATGGTAACTGATAACTGAAGGAGAACAGCAGGAGAAAATGACCTGAGGAATTCCAGAAGCATATTCTCCAAGTTCATAGTTTCTGGTCTCTACCATCTACCTTCTGGTCCTGAAGGGCTGGCAGTTTCTCAGACACCTTGCCTGAGAGTCACAGTGTGTAGTTCTGGGCAGACTCGGACCAGAAGATTCCATTTTAGTACTGGAATTACCTGCCAGACATCTTGACATTCTTGTGGCCAAGGCCATGTGCCAGAGGCACTCTGAGCCTTTCTCCTTGGCCCTCCTTCCCTAGTCTCTGGGCTTCATTGTGAGGGTACCCCTCCCCCTGTAGGTGAGAACAGCCTCGTGCACCCAGGGGAGCTTTGCCCCAGGGCAGACTCAATCCTGCCTCCGGTTGCTTAGCTACATGGTGAACACAGGAACAGGAGTGCTTCTTTCGTGGCAAAGGAGAATGGCATTATATTTATAAGCAGCCGTTGTTTGTTCCTAAGAAAACAAATCTTAATCGAGAATTCTAATAATATTTCAGTTCATTGTAAAGTTTATGTACAAAGGAAGCAAGTGTTTCAGATTATTAGGGCAAACCAGTAGTGTTTGGGGGAAAAAAGCTCTAGTTTATGGTCAACTAGAGTTAATGAAGATGTGTCTAGTTTGTGGATCTTCATTATTCAAACACCAGTTCACACTACGCTCCCCTAGGCATGGCTGCTGGGTTGTTGTAACAGGGGTCCTGGTGTAACGGCAGAGGGGGCCTGGCTAAGATGGGATATGTGAACCGTGGCAGGACCCTGTGGCAGGCTGAATGCACCATGCACTCCTCAGTTCAGATGGTGCAAGGCTCTTGTGCTGTTCAACAGGGATCCCTAAGCGGCAAACTCACAGAGTCCCACCTGCAGAGCTCCTGCCTCCCACTGGTCCCCTGCTCCTCCGCAGTAAATGCAGGTACAGCTATTTGGTCCCAGTTGTTAGGTGGTAGACGAGGGACACATCTCTCAGGAGAGGTAGAGCTGCCTTAGGGCTAGGGATTTCTTAAGGACCCCTGCCTGTCCCCAGGCCTTGCTCATTCCACTCAAAGTTTAAACAAGGCTAACCTCACCACCACTGGGGTCACATGGCTGTCACTTGTAGGGGAGGAGGACAGGTGTGTGGGCTGGTAGAGTGGGCTTGGCCTGGCATTTTGCTTTTCCTGGAAGACCGTAACCACCTGGAGCTGCATGTGGAGAGAGGCCTGTATATGGCGGCCTGAGAAGAGACATGTGCTGCCCTCATGAGGCTCCAAGGCTGAGTTGGCCCAGGATGGGCAGCAGCCTGGGCACTGCCTTTAGTGGAACTTGGTTCTACGATCATGGAACAGGCTTATTTACGTCCAAGTTGTCAAGCCTGTGGGACTCTATTTCTGCCATTGAGAGAAGAGGCATAATTAAACCCAGGCAAGGGGCTCAGCTCCAGGAACCAGGGCCAGCGTGGCCATTGCTGACGTGACTGTGTGTGTGCATGAGAGGGAGTGAGAGCGAGAGAAGCTGATCAGTTCACACACTGATGGGAGAGGGGGAGGTGCTCCTGGGCATCAGCCTCCTGGGACTTTTCAGGACTGGCTTCCCCTGAGGGGATTGACAAGCACTGGGCCAAGGACTAATACAGGCCAGAGCTCAGGATTTCTCTCCCTGGATCTTACGTTTGTCTTTGGTAACAGTGATGAAGGTCAGGGTGAACGGAGACCCAAGTGCTAATTTTGTGAGTTTTGCTTCAGTGACACACTTTCGGTCACAGAGAACAGGGGCTGCAGGTGGGCACCAGCACGTTCACACAACTGGTCGAAGGCACCTGAAAGCTGGGGCCCACACTGTTGGAAGCAGATATGGGGCAGGGGCACTCTGCGCTGGCCACAGGAGGGCACATCTCAGGCTGGCTGGCCCAGCAGGAGCCTCCATTGACAGGAATAGGGGTTTTAACGTGGCCAAAGTATGTGTGTCCTTGGGCTAAGAACTGAGTCAAAGGAGTTAAAGATCTGAAGTTTCATTTGACAGTTATTAGTTCTTTTGTTATTTTTTGGTGTCTGTTCATCTACTTGGTAATATTATAACTGATTAATTGATTACAAATAGTTTTATTTTTATTTATATGAGAAGTTCAGACGAGGCAGAGGACTAATAGAATCCCTGCATCTTACAATGTCAGCGATGAGAGGTCTCCTAGAGGATGTCTGGTCCCATGTCCCTCATTTGATGCATCAGAATTTGGGGCCTAGAAAGGGGAGATGGCTAACCCAGCATCACCCAGTGAGGTTGTAGGTGGGACTGAGGCCTCTCACCTCTGCCTACACTGCAGCGTGGGAGAACTCTGGCTGCAGCCAGTGTAGACCTGAGGTTGTCCCCTTAGCAGGCTATGATTCCACTGAATGTGCATGGAGCCTTGCAGCGTGTAATGTGCCAACATGCATGCATTATGCCCTCAGAGCTTCGCCACCGCCCTGTGCTCTAAGGGTTAGCCCTGTTGTATGGATGCGGAAACTCACGTAGCTGGAGGTCAGTCCTTAGGGGCTCCTGAACTTCCCTGTTTCTTCTAGATTGATCATCTTTCCATCAGTTTCCTCTCTTTCCCCTCCATCCCTACTACCAGCATCTTTCTAGAGACTTCTCTCTAGTTCTGTGCTCTCTACACCCACCCCCCAACCCCCAGCTGCCATTACCCTTGAACCTCAGTCAGCTCCTAGAGTGATTATGCAACAAGGAACGAAAATATTCAGGGCAGATCTGGTTCTGTGCTTCTTGTGCTCTCCAACCAGACAGAGAAATAATGAGCTTGGAAAAATCAGACCATTATTCAGATTACCCTTTTATTTCTTCACTGGCTTCTCTTAGGAATAAAAGCTTAAGCCTTTCACCTACCTTGCTGGCTCTCCTCTTGCCCCATTTCTTTTCTGATAGTCCCCAAAATACTTAAAAGGAATGTCCACATCTTCTGCCTTCGAGACTTCAATCCTTAATGCCCTGCTGCCCATTTCTTGCTCCCACAATGCAAGCTCCAGGGTTGCTGATGTCCACTTGTTTGCCAGACTCAATAACTTTCCCAGTTCCCACCTTCCCTCTCTAGTCAGCACTACCGGCCACCATCTTCCTTCTAGAAACTCCTGCATTGGCTTGTCAGGTCATTTGTAATCTCTGGGCTGTGCTATGGTTGCCAATGACCCCCTGTGGCTTAAAACAACAGAGGTTGATTGCTCACTCCTGATGAGCTCTGGTTCTGCTCACTCCTGCTGCTCCTGGACCTGCAGAGCAGAAACCACCCCCTGTCCCCCGCCCCCTCCCCCCAGAGAAGGTCAAGTTTCCACCAGTCACCAAAGGGAGCAGGAACTCCAGTGCGCCCTGATTCTGGGAGGGGAGGCAGGTCTAGCTGATGCACAGCCCCTGTGATCCTCTTCTGCTCTGCCACCTGCCTCTTCCTACCGCTCTGACTGCCCCTTCTTTGCCTCCTTTCCCAGCCACTCAGCCTTCTCTCAGCTCTCAAGTCTTAAATGCAGCATTCTCCAATTTGCCCCACTGCACTCCCAGCTTTTTTCCTCTGTAATCTACTCCAATCCCTTTTCTGTATCTGTCTGTACAAACATCTCCCAAGTATGTGGCCCCACCCTTGCCTCTTTACTGACCTCTTGTCTAAGCTTCAGATGGTGTGCAAAACCAGACTCTTTACCCAGCCACCCAATGTCAGTCTCTTCTGCGTGTTTTCCTACTTTTGAGACGCTGGAGGCCCACACTGGTCTCTCTACTGTAGCTGCCTTCCCATTGGCTTCTTCCACTGGGAGCGGACCCCTTGACTTTCCCCTCTCTACCCACAGCTGTGTTCCTAGGGTTCCTGACAATCTGAGTTCTAAGTTTCCCACTCTGCTGAAGTCAACCACAGTGAACAGGGTGCCACTGCATTTCCAGCCCTACTATCTTTATTTCGGTCCCAAATTCTGCATGCATTGGCAGGCACAAGGTAATTCCGGAGAGGGACTCTCTCAGCCCCTCATCTCTTGCAGCAAGCCCTGATCCATCTGACCCAGGCCCCTGAATCCCTCAGTAACTCCCTGTGGATCAAAGTCCTTCTTTGCTCTCAAAGCAGAGCTGTAAAGTCTCTGGAATCTCATAGTTGTAATGGCCCTTATGATGATGACTTGTGGGCCCTAACATTTTATAAGAAGGGGAACTGAGGTCCAGCAAGCGCCAGCAACTCTGCCATTATCTCAGTGACTCATCTGAGCGTCTTGCCCCATCCTCATCTCTCTGAGGATGGTTTCCAGGTTCTGATTTGCCTGTGGCACAGAGACATTCTGTAAGAACAGGGAAAAGCGGGGCTCCTGAGCCATGGCAGCAAGCTCTGTGCCCGCAGACTGAGTGTGGCCACTTGTCACTGCTGGTTTAGGTCAGCCACCACTGTGTCGTGCCAACTGAAAGTCTTGGATGGCAGTAAATAGAGCCCATTTAGCTCTAACAGGCTGAGTCCAAGTTGAGGGTGAGGCATGGAAGGAAGAGCAGATCCAAGGAGCTCTTGGCACGTCTGGGGCTGGTAATGCGTTCTTTGCGAAGGCCTGATTTTGTTACGCCTGAGCAGCTGGGCAGCATTGCCTCAGATGCCTCCTGCAGCCTGATGCCCTGGCAGCCCTGGTGTCAGCCGGCCTGCTGCCTAATTGGCCATGCGGAGCCTGGCCAGATGGCTGCTGGGCCCTGGCTGCATGGGAGGTGAGAACTCCGAGTCCCGGGCCTGGCTGGCCCCTGCCTCATGAGTGCCAGCTTTTGATTGGGAGATCCCAGGGGCTTGGATCTGTAATCTGGGGTTTCTGGGCCTGGGCTGAAAGCGAGGAAAGGCCCTCTGATTACTGGTGCATTGTGCAGTTCGGTTCTTCATAGTGGTCAGCCTTTCTGCTTATGAGGCAGGGACAGGACTGAGGTGGGGCAGCTTCCTCTCAGACCAGAAAGAGTAGCCCGCTGTCCTGTGAGGTGGCCAGGTCCTGGGTCTGCTGGCCGAGTGGAAGGGACCGAAGGCAGGAGAAGGGCCGCTGGGAGCAGAAGAAACATCTACAGGGGAAGTACCAGGGGCTCTAAGGGAGGCGCCTGTGTTCAGTCTGACTTCCGTGGATGTCCTGCCTTTCTGGCCTTTGGGGGCGCTTGTTCCCTCTGATTGGAACATTTTTTTCCTCTCCAGTTTCCTTTTTACTCATCTTCCCCTTTCTCACTCTGGCCCAGGCACAGAGGACCCTGCTGCTCTTTGCAGATGCCACACACGCTGTGTCTCAGGGCCTTTGTTCTGGCTGTTCCCTTTGTCTGGAATACTGTTCCCTGCCTGTCCTCCTAGCTCTCTCCCCTCTTGGGGTTTACTCAATTCTTGCCTTTTCAATGCGGCCGCTTTGTTTTATTCTGCAACATGGCTCCCCTTACCTTGCCACTTTTCCTCTTTTTTTCCCATAATACTTGTGACCTTATAACATGCTATATAAGTTATACTAATATTTATTAGGCTTATTTTAAAGTATCTTTCTCCCTCTGCTAGAATGTATGCTCCCTGAGGACAAGGATCTTTGTTCTGTTCACTACTAGAGGACTGTCTGGTACACAGTAGGTACTCAAAAAATAAATGAGTCTGTCTGAAGAGGATCAGTGTAGTACCAGACCTCAACTCTCTGGAGAACCCACTGGGTCCTGTCTGGAAACAGGCTTTCCAATATATGAGGATCCACTGCTTTTCAACTTGACTCTTGAAGGCTGAAGTCTACCACCAGGGCAGTGATGGTAGAGAAGGCTGCACTAGAGGCCTCACTGGAATAGCCATGTGGCATAGGCCTGTGCCAAGTGCGGGGTGGGGTTGAGTCAGAGGCTCAAATGGTGACATCTGCTGCAATCAGCGTCAGGATCTATTGTGAGCTGAGCTACCGGTGGCTTCTCAACAGTAAGAGTCAATGAACTGAAGTGTGCACTAGCTCTCTTAGGTAGAAGGGAGGGGCTGGAGTGACAGCTCCATGCTGGGAGGTGATATAGCCACAGCGAACCCCAGCTGTGCCTCAGCCTGAAGTGTCCATGGAAATGAATGACAAATGATTAGGGACTAAAAGAAGGTTAAGAATGTCATGCTCCTCCCTGGGGTGTACCTGATAGGTAAGTTGCTTGGGTTCAAAGTGAGAATGGGAGAGCCATGGAGCTTGGTGGGTGTCAGAGAGCATGTCCCCAAATTGCTTGCTTGTAGACAGAAGCCACTTATGATTCAGCCTTTTCTGCTGTGACCTGCCTCTTTGACCCTCCTTTTCCCTCAACCCTGTCATGCTTAGAGTCTTCCTTTCTCAGACCTCTGTTATTCACAGCCATGGGTTCTACACAGGCCCAGAATGTGTGTGATTGGCTGAAACTGTGAGCGTGGGAGGGTGCTCAGGGCTGCTGATTGCTCCCACACTCATTCCCAGTTGTCTTGGAAGAGGAGGGCCTGCAGCCAGAGGTTGATCTAATCCTCGCAATCAGGAGGGACTTCGCTGGGACTAAAGAGCCATTTCCTGCTATTGTGTTGATAGCAGCAGCCTCCAAGTCATATAAAGGAGGAGCTGACCAGCAGATCCCTGGGACAGTGGCTGGTCCTGGCCAGGGGTGTGGCCAGGGCGGTCTGCATGGAGCAGGCAGTGGTGAGACCATTTTGGCACTTCCCTCTGCAGAGGCTGCACACTTGGGGCATTGTTCATTGTTATGGTCAATGTTGTGGGGGTAGGCTTGAGTCTGGGGTGAGACAGTTGCCATGTATGAGCTGTGGTTACTTTATAATTGTTTCCAGAGCTTGGAAGGACTGGTGGGCCCAGGAGAGAGAGACCAGCCCTCCCTCTCCACGTGGGAATGTCCCAGGACAAGGGGATGGACTTAATGTACTCGGGAGCTTCCTTCTTATACAAAGCAAGAGAGGGTCCATGGGAGGCCAGACTTGAGAGGAAGCAGTGTTTGGGGGAAAAAAGGGAATGAATTAAGATACTTTCAGGTGCAAGTGATAAAAAACATTCAACCCCAAATATCTTAAGCAAAGTGGGGCTTTTTTTATTGGCTTAGGGTCCTGGGGTAGAGGTCTGGCTCAGATGGCACCATCGGGGCTCTGTTCATGCAAGTCCTTGGCTCTGCTCGCCCTGCTGTTGGCTCAGTTCTCTACACAGCTCTTTCCTCCAGCTGGAGAAGATGCTTCTGCCAGCCTTAAACCCACGTGCTCCCTTCTGGGTGCCAGCACTGGGTCAGAACAGATTCTCTTATCGCAGCTTATGTAGGGAAGACATAAGACTGGTCCTGTGTTGTCGTGCGCCATCGCCAGGCCAATCCCCTTTGCCAGGGGGCTAGGCCAGGTGAGCCTGGAGGGGAGGGCACTGAACTGATGGAGCTTCATGACTACATGGAGCACAGTGCCCACAGGGCAACCACAAGAATAGTCTATTTCCTCCCTCATCCCACTCCGTCCCACCTGGGGACTCATGTCTCTTCCATTTGTCACTCCCCAGGGCCAAGGGTTATTCACTTTGGGTTGAAATGAGAAGGTGGAAATTTATAAGAATACATGTGTTTTTTTTTGTTGTTTGCATTTTAGATGAATTGTGCTTGTAAGGAAACTGCTGAGAAATTGCTCCAGTCCAGTTACTGCTGACTGCCTCCTACTTCCCCTTTTTGGATGGAGGTGTGAATAGCAGTTATATTGTGCCTGTCCCACCATCATGTGATCCTCCAGGTGCATAGGCCTGAGGATGACACATAACCTTGACTCAGAGCCTTTCCATGGCCAAGAAATAACTGTTCTCAGGGCTTGGCTTTCCAGGAAGCTAAAAGGAAGTGATGGAGGAGGGTGGAGTCCAAGAAGCATCCTCCTGTTTGCAAGGTCACAGGTGGCATGCTCTCTGACCAGTTTGGGGGTCCAGGACCACTGAGCCTTGACATCTGCCCTGGCAGGAGGTCTGTGCCTGCTGGAGGTCAATGTGCATCTATCCACCCTGGCCCGCTGGCAGAAAAAGCTGCAGACAGAAGTGGCTTTGGACAGTTCATTTATGAGGTGAATATTTGGAAATAACCTGTAAGGCAATTTTCACCTGGGAATTTTTCTGGCACAGGGGACCAAGTGTGTGCCCATGCCGACCTCTGTGGCACAGAGCAAGAGCCGTGGTTCTCTCTGTTTTTCTTGGAACTCAGGGCTGGGCTCAGAGAGTTAAACCCTCTGTGACAAGGCAGCCCCACACTTCCTGGAAACTTCTATGTGCAGGCACAGTGCTAAGTGCTTCCTAGACATCGCCTGGAATGAATGCATGTAACAACTCGATGTGAGGAACATCAAGATCCCCAGGTTACAGAGGAGGGACTAATTGAGGCTCAGAGACCAAATATTTTGCAGAGGCCACATAGCTGGTGGGAAGGGGCAGGGTTTCCGTCCCTGTGCCTGGGGTCTCAGTGTCTTATCTCCACCGGAGGAAAAGTTAGCCAGGGGCCAGGGGAGCATCTTTTATGTATTAAAACAAAGAAACACGGGTGCTCACAGAGCTCCCAGTGGCCAAAGCTGGAACAAGTTGAACAAGAAAATATGATGATATTGGATCATAGACCAAAGTATAAAATAAATATCCATGAGTTTATGCTGATATAGACAAGTGATTGAACACAAAAATAATTAGTGACGAATGCACAAATCTCCTGTGCAGGAGAATGTTGAATAATTTGTATAGATACTGTGCCCTCGAGGAGTGGAACATAACTGCACACCCCTTAGAGTGGGCTATGCACAGTGACTCCCTTTCAAAAATTTCAGGAGGGAGAGCGGGGACAGAGTGACTTCACAGTGGAGACACCTGCAAACGCAGCCTCCACCAGGTGTTCATGGTCAGCATCAACAGTGGAGAGTCTTGTTTAGACCATGAGCCTTTCAAATGAGGTGATAAAAATGACACTTTGTCCCTGTGACCTTCCTCTCAATGGCCCATAACCCCCATCTCATCATGAGAAAAACATCCAACAAGTCACAATAGAGAACATTTTGCCAAATATCTGGCCAGTATGCCTCAAAACTGTCAGGAAAGTCTGAGAAACTGCCACAGCAAGAGTCGCCTAAGGAGACCCGATGACTAAATATGATGTGGTGTTCTGGATGGGATCCTGGCACAGAAAAAAGTCATTTGGTAAAAACTAAGGACATCTTAAGAGGATATGGACTTCAGTTAATTGTGATCTATCAATATTGGTTCATCACTTGCAACAAATGTTCCATACTAATGAAAGATAATAATAGGCAGAACCACTTGTGGAGTTTATGGGAACTCTGTGTAATCTCCACAGTTTACTCTGTAAATCAAAGACTGTTCTAAAAAAAGAATTTAAAAAACCCAATCAAACACAAGTCAAGAAAGACTGCAGGTGAAAGGAAAAAGCGGTGTATTTTCAGAGCACGTTGTCCTTGCTTTTTGAACAGGGGCCTGCATTTTCATTTTCATTGGCTTTGTTCTTTGCTTATCTGTGGCCTCAGTGGAAAGGTCAGAAGACATCTTCATAGGCAAAGATGGCCCATGACTGATGCCATGGAGAAGGGACATAGCTCAGTGGTTGTCAGAAGGAATCTCACACTCCCAGGGTAGGCAGTGGAGTCAAGGTTAGGAAAGCTTGCAGGAGGAGGGGAGGAGAGGTTGCCACTAAGCTTTGATGAATGAGCAGAACTCAGCAGTTGAGATCAGGCCCAGGCAATGGTTCATTCAAGGGTATCTATAGGGGGTTAGAATAGGGGGAGAGGAGGGGAAAAGGCTGAATAAATAAGTTTGGAAGAGGTGAAGGAGAGTCTAGAAAGTCCAGCTAAGCAGCTGGGATCGGAAGACACTGAGCCTTTTGAGCAGGGTTGCGGCAGAGTCAACTATGAGGTTTGGAGATCTTACCAGGGCTGCAGCATGGAGCGTTCCACTGGAGGATGGAGCAGGAAGAGAACTGAGTTCTCAGGCCTGCTGGGACAGAGGGTGAGACCCAATCCCAGGTCATTTGATCCCGGGCAGTGTGCCGTGGTTGGGGAGGTAGGGGGAGCCTTCTGTCCTGGCAGGAAGAAATGTCTATCAGTGGCTTTGTTGAGAGCAAGGCGGTAAGAAAAACGAAGTCCACAGAGTGTGTTTTATTGTTGTCTTTAATTGTCCACAAATAACTCATCTCCTAGAGATGCTAATTTGTAAAGAAAGTTACTGATCTGTTGGCCTGCCTTGGTTCAGCCTAACCCTGATTTCTAGAAACTTCTTTCTCCATGACTAGCCCTGGGACCACTGTGGTAGACTTGCCTGCAGCTAGGCCAGGCCAACCTAATTCACACTTCACGGCACCATAAGCAGTTGGGTCCGGAAACCGGACCAGTGACACAAAGCTCCAAAGAAGGCAGTGCTACCATTCACAGGATGTTCTCAGAGGAGCCGCTGGTGGGCACAGCCCAGGCCTTGATGGGCTCCCAGTGTTTAAGCAGTTCCAGAACCCAGGCCTTCCACACCAGCTTCCAGCTCAGCCACCATGGTCCTTCTAGGCTTTTCAGGGCCACCCCACCTCACCACCATGCCTTTCCACCCCCTGCTGCTCATCCGATTCTCTGATGTGCCAGGTTCTCAACCCTGCCTGGTGCCCACCGGCCCCCAAACCCTGCCCAAGCCTTGCCCTTGGATCAAGATCCAGACCTTGGCCCTTTGTTGGGAAGCCTCCCTTGGCACCAGGACCACAGGGTTGTCTGGGTCTCCCGTGTGCTCTGTTTTCCACCATCACCTGTGTAGTTCAGGCTCATGTAGAGATGTGACTGAGAGCTCCCTCCCTGCAAGAAGGTAGAACAGGAAGAAGTCAACCTGTCCCCCTGTTTCCTGTCTCCCAGGGCTGTGGGTCCTGGCTGGGGGCATGATGGATGCTCATAAGCTTTGTTGACCAGGATTCACTTGTGCTCCTGGGAGCTTTATGCAGGTGGAGGTTGGGGTCAAGGTGCTGAGGTATTTGACTGCTGGAGAGTTTTGGCTTTGGGGCTTCCCTCTCCCCTTGGGCTTACCTGGTCTTACCTTCCTCCCTCCGTCCCTCATTGGGCCCCACTTCCCCCTCTTCCATCAGCTGCCTGCTACTTGCTGACTTATCCCTGCCACACAGGAGACCCTATAGCTGCTCAGCTCTCCCTCCTGTCCTTATGCCAGGGTGTGATCTGGACTCATGGAAGGGTTTCTTCCTATTCCTCTCAGGTACCAGGATCTTCCCAAACTTCCCCGAGGCCCTGTGGACTGAGTGTCCCGAGGTACGACTTAATGAGGACAGGATTTAGTCTCTGCTGGAGAGGTCTTCAGTATCCCTCACATTTTTCTTCTCTGTCTTCATTCATGCCAGACATTAGGAATAGAGTGGTAGAAAAGAGAGTTCCTACCCTCAAGGTGTTTGAATATAAGTAGGGCAGAAGGGCAAGTAAATGGATAATTTTCAGACAATGCCGTAAGTATTATCTCAGGTGCTTGAGGAGCACAGAGGACCAGCTTTTAACCAATCTTGAAAGACTGGGAAATGCTTCTGGGCAGATGTTACAGTTGAGCCCTGTAGTGAAACTCCTCTGACTCAGGTGCCAGCCCAGACCCAGGCTCTCTTCTCCAGAGTGAGCAGGAGAGAGAATCAGAGAAAGTGAAGGGCCCAGGCCTGGAGGAAATGGGAAAGGGAGGTGGGTGAAGAGTTAAGAGCAGTGACTGGGGTCCAGGTCACAATCAGATGAGTGGCCCCACTCTCTGGGCACCGAGCCAGTGTGTGCTGCTGGCCAGGTGCCCACTCTTTCTTCTTTTGCCTCAAGATGAGGCTGGGCTCACGTGGGGGCCTAAGTGACCCTGGCTGGAACCAGAGGGCTGCAGGGCCCTGAGACGTCAGCCTGGTCTTTGTCATCAGCTCCTTGGCAGGGTCATGGTCACAGAACTGCTTATTCGGCCTCCGCAGGGACTGAATGGGGAGTGATGCGGACCTGCCAGCCCAGTCTGTCTCCACTTCTTTCCCTGGATCTGAGCAAGTGATAATAAACACAGCAGACTTTCAGTCCAGCCCCTAGGGGCCTTGGTCTTGACCTGCCAAGGCCATTCCTGGCCACTCTCTGCTGCTCTCCTTAGCCAGACTGCTGTGTTTGTGCCAAAAGAGGTTGAGCTCATTGAAGATCGGGTGTGGATACCCTGACCTCAGCTCTTGGCTAGAAGGGTTTTGGGGAGCATCGCAACCCAACTCCCTCCTAGGAGGATCCCCCACAGGGACGCTTCCCGGAATCACGCACCAGAATTACGGGGGTGTGGTTTTAAATTATACCTCTTAGGATCATCTCCTCCCCAGGTGTATGTGCAGGTGTTGGAGGGACGAAGAAAGTGGCCTGACCATGTCGTATTGAAGCAGACCCATGACTGCAAACCGAATCCCCCATCTTCCAGCCCCTGCTTGGATGCTTCTAGTTATAGTACTAGTTGCTACACATGACATCTGTTTTTGTTGATTCTTAGAGGGGAGACCTGCCTCCCTGAACTTACACCATTGGTTCTTGTTAGAGGGAGAAATATAAGCTTTGGAGTCAGACAAACCTATATTTTAATCTCCCTTCTGCCATTTACTACATATACGTCCTTGTCAAGATACTTGCTACTTCTAAGAACAACCTTCCCCATCTACAAGTTGGGGATAGTCGTGCTTCCTTCTCAGAGCTGGTATAGGGACTGTGGACAAAATGAGCATAAGGAGCTTATTGGAAGGCCTGGCTCATGGCTCAGTAGCTGTCCTTTTCCTCAGTCCTCTTCGGCTCTAGAAAACCAGTGGGCTTCCTTTTCCAATGCATGAAGGTGGCTCTCAAATCCCCTCTGTTTCTAATAAATGGAAGTATCCATCTCTTTTTATTAAACACATAGATCAAGCAGAGCAGGTGAGTATTCATTTGCGTAGGTTGCCAGAATCACGTGCCATGAACTGGGAGGTTTAAGCAACAGAAACTTACTTTCTCACAATTCTAGAGGCTGCAAGTCTGAGATCAAGGTGTCAGTAGCTTTGGTTTCTCCTGAGAACACTCTCCTTGGCTTGTAGATGGTCGTTCTCCCCCTGTGTCTTCATATGATCTTCTTTCTCTGTGTTTCTGTGTCCTAATCACCTGTTCTTATAAGGATTCCATTATATGAATTAGAGTTTATCCTAAAGACCTCATTTTAGCTTAATTACCTCTTTAAAGGCTGTATCTCCAAATACAGTCATATCCTAAGGTACTCGTGCTTAGGACTTCGACATATGAATGTTGGGGTGGGGCACCACTCAGCCCATAATAAGATATCACAGGACCTAGATGTTTAAGGTAGTTGAGTTGAAGTGACAAGCTGGATATGATCCGATTTTGCCTGTTCTTTGTTGAGTGGCCTGGTGGCCCTGTCTCGAAGCCCAGCAGGTGGAAGCTGCCTGCCCCGGGCCTGGGCCCCTGGAACAGCTCAGCCATGTGTGGGCAGCTCTGCTCTCTCGAATGGGTGGCTCTGGAGGGTGTTTCCACTGCTGACACCTTGGCATGTTTCTTTCTTTCTTTCTTTTTTTTTTTTTTTAAGATTTCATTTATTTATTTTCAGAGAGAGGGGAAGGGAAGGAGAAAGAGAGGGAGAGAAATGTTGATGTGCGAACACCTTGACATGTTTTATTGGGCTAATTCCTGCTTGTCAGCAGCCGCATTTCTTAATCAGCTGCTCATTCATTTCTCTAAAGGCTTCTGACACTTCTGACTAGCTCCAGAGCGTTTGGTGTGGCACAGACTTCGTGCGCGCTCAAGTCCAAGTGCACTCACACTCTGGGACCAGGCCAGGATTCCCGACGCCTGCCATTATTCTTAGCCTTGAAATGGTGGGAGCAGGCGTTTCAAAACCAGACTGAGGTTTTGCAAACATATTTTGGCCTTCCTGTCTACCTATTTTTATTTTCTTCGTATTTGGAAAGAGAAAATTCCCAGACAGGGGCCTGGGAATCAGGCTATTCTCAGGTCCGCCGGTGCCAATTTCCCACTTGCCTCGGCAGGGGAAGCGGCGCTTTGGCATTCTGCACCATTCTGCACTGGGGTTCCCCGACCTGGGAGTTGACAGGCACCCCACCTGCAGAAGGGGCTGGTGGTGGTAGCTCTGGCTGCAGCAGCTGCTCCTGGGTTCTGGCACTTGTGGCCTCTTCCAGGTATGTAGAGGTGAATGGGTGTTGAGGCAGCTGCCCAGGTGGAGGAATGTCTAGACCTGGGTTCATACTGCATTGTTTCAATTGGGATTATGCTTCCCATGGACCTGTCCAACGGACCAGGCCCTGCAGACTAGCAGGCAGGTAGCTGCCAGCTCCATCCAGACTCTGCATCGGGGAAGTGGGTAATGTCTAGCCTGCCAGCAGCTCTGTCCTCCTTTTCCACCTCATTGAGTGTCCACTGGCCTGGGCCACCAGAACGCAGACATGACTCCTTCCCTCTTAGACACATGCCACAGGGGTCATGGACCTAGAGGAAGGTTCTCTGCCTTGCTGTGTCTTTCCTGCATATAAAGCCTGTCCCCTCAGCCTGCCTTTGGTGGCGCCTCGGTGATGTCATCTGTGGGTACACGCAGAGGGTCGTTTATCTTTTTCTCTATAAAGAGACAGCTTTGGCGGTGGTGGCTGTTTGAATGAAGGCAGACCCCCAGCTGGGGAAGCCCCTATAACCCCAATCCATCAGCAAGAGTGTTTGGTTGTGAGTGAGAATGAAACAACCCCAGACATCTGTTTGGTTTTTACAAACATTTGTTTGAATATTTTTTCCCCTCTTGCTGTGCCTTGTCTAAGGATGGGCAATGATGCTAACTTGTCTTATTTGCTTTAGCCCTTTGCAATGACAGTGTTTGAGAGTAACTGTTTATTTCATAAATCATAAATATTGATGTTCTTTCCTGGAAGAAAATTCACTAATATGTCCACCCACCCCTGCCCCTACCAATTCAGTGGACTGAGCCTTAGTCTTGGTGGCAGGATCATAAGTCAGTAGCCAGCCCTGTTTCTGGGAGAGGAGGAGGGTGGGCAACAGGGACTGTCCCCCCCTTCCCCCTTGCCCCAGGACTCTTTCATCTGTGGCCAGTGACACAGTGACAGGCCAGGGCCCAGTGAATGATCTCAGGTGGATGTGACCTGGAGAATCCAGGGGTGGTGAGAACGTGACTTCAGTATCCCAGGGGCCATCTGTGACCACCTCCATGTGGCTCCAGTGGGTAGAGCTAGGATCGATGGGTGGACATTATGGCATGGCCAATTTCAGATCATTGTAAGGACGGACCTCCTTGTGCAGAGCTGTTCAGTGTGGGTAGGGAGCAGAGCAGTCTGGCTGGGGACCACTTCAGTAGGCTGTGTCCAGGTGACTGAGTCCTGGCCACATCCCTCCCCTCTGAGCTTCCTTCTGAGGTTTTATGCGGAGCCTGGAGCAGAGCAGCTGAGGCTCCTCCCTCCCTTCTTCCTTCCTTGGGATCTCTTGTTCACTCTTTGTCAACCCCACTGGGGTCTGCATACTCTGAGACAGCTGCAGAGAGACACAACTGTGAGACAGAACTGCCTTGTGCTCAGTGTCCCAACTGTGATCCCCAACAGCTAGACCTGCTCTCCCTGGCATCGTGGCCCTGGCCTGCAACTTTCTCCTTGGCTCCCGGCTCTCACTCTGGCACCATAGCTAATGCAACAAACCCGTGTGCCCCACCTGCCAGTGTGGCCTTGGTGACATGGAGTTTCAGCATAGATTGGGGCAGGCTGGAGGGTGTGGTGGAGACAGGACACTGTAGGCAGAAGGCACCTGCCTGGTGGGTTGGTCCAGTTCCCTACAGGAAGCAGCCTGTCCCCTCTGCTGGGACAGTCCTGATCAGGATTCTGCATCCCCTCTGAAAGCTGAGGCCAGAGGGCATCTCCCACTTCTACCCACATGCAACTTCAATTCATCTTGATATTTCAGGTTCTTTCCTACACGTCAGTAATTACCTGGGGAGCCAAACATTCCTTTTCAGTCATCAGCCCTTTTTGGTCTTACCCCATCACTTTTTCCTCCATCCCAGATCCCTGTCCCTCCTGTCCCTTGCTGCCCCCTCTCTTTTGGCATAGTGGGTTCTACCAGTCAAAGTTTCAGGGCTCTGGCAGGGCCATGGACTCTCTGTGATTGGGCAATGAGCCTGGATTAATGGGATCTGTCCTCCCTGCAAGTTCTTGCTGCAGGACCCCACACTCTGTGGGACAGAAGAGCCCAGGGGGGTTTGGGAGAGCCCATGAGTCCCAGGCAGCACCAGATCATGTGTGCCTCCTGTATAACTGAGAAGACTCAGTGAGAAGGGAGGAGCCCAAGCTCCGCAGTCTGCGTGGCCTCATTTCTGTGAGAAATGGTCAGTCACTGCCCTGGGAACACCTGGCTTTGAAGTTTCTGGAAGAACTTAGATAACCTTGAGAAGATTGGGGTGGTACAGGAACCAGGGTTGGCCCAGGGACAGCAGGATCCCAGCTTCCTAGGCCCCTCCCTTTCCACCCCGTCCTTAGAGCTTTGTCCTTAGAATGACTGTCCCAGGCCAGAGAGGGGTAAAGCACGTGGGACAAGGCTATCTGGCTGGGACAGAAGCACCAGCGGAGGAGGGTTAAAATATCCATGTGGTCCTGATCATGGTGTGGTCCTGTGCCATGCGGTGGCCCGGATGAATAGCTTAGCATTTCTCTTCTCTATTTCGAGGGAAATTGTATGGCTTTTATATTGTCATAGATTAAAAAATGGAGCCTTGGGGAACATTTCAGTTTATATCATTGACTTCATGTGCATTTGATCCTTCTCTTTCTAATATTTGTGTTTCTATATAGTATTAAGGGGCAGTCTGGGGAGCATTCTATGTTCTATTGCAGCATCGATGGACATTAAAAAAGACACTCAGGTGGCCTTTAGCTGATAGGGTTAAGAGTGACTTTCCCTGATGAGTTTAGGGCTGATCTTGACCCTGGAACCCACAGGGCTGGGGAGGCTATGACATAGAAAATGTGTCATCAGAAGAAAGTAGGTGATGGAGTGGGAAGGGGAGGAGGTGGAGTCCTAGGCAACGGAGGTTGTGAACCAGGAGGGCTTGCTTCTGAGGTGGGAAAGGAGCAGTCACAGAAACTAGGGGCACTGCTGATGGGCATTCATGAGGAATGCCAACCAGGGAAAGAACGGAACTCTTGAGGGTGAGGCCAGCTGGGGGGAGACTGGGGAGAGGAATGCTGGGCAGTGGTTCAAGATGCCCAGGCGTGGGTACAGACACACAGAGGTAGAGGAGGGCATGATGAACATGGTCACCTTTTGTGGAGAACCTGTCCTATGCCAGGGACTTTGTGTGAATGGCTCTAGTCTGTGTCACTGCCCCATGGGGGGTGCAATAATTCCTAATTTCGGATTGAGGGAATGGGCAATATTACTCACTGGTAAGCAACAGCTGGGGTCTGGGTCAGGTTTATTTGTTTCTCAAATTCTTGGTCATTCATGCAGCCTTTGGCAGACTCAGACTACATGATTTCCATGGAGGGCTTCTCAGAGGCAAATGGACCTGAGTCTCACTTTAGAGATGAGGCATCTGAGGCCCAGAAAAGGGAGAAGGGATTTCCTCAAGCCATCATGCCAGAGAGGAAGGGAGAAGTTAGAACCTAGTTCTGCAGACTTGTGGTCTAGAGCAGCGATTTTCAACTGGTGTGCTGGAAGGGTTTTTAAAATGTGTGTGTGATACCTGACTATTCAGTTAGGGACACTGACCTCTCTTCCTCTTAGATTGTCAAATTAAAAAGTGACAATAGCTGACACAACAATAGCCCCCCAGTATGAGTGAATCAAAATTATATCTATTTTTTTTTGGTTAGATTTGAAAAAAAAACATATTTTGGTGTGCTGCAGAATTTTAGTGATTAGTTTATGCGTGACATGAGATGAAAGGTTGAAAATTATCGGTCTAGTGGAACATCAGGGTCCCAATCTTGGAACAATGTCCCAGATTGCCACACCTGTTGTGCACTGTTTTTGATGGTTATCATCTGTGGCAGTTCTACATCGACATGGATGAATTCTACATGAATTTTGAAATTATTTTAGAATATATTTATACATTATTCATAACGTATTTATATAGCCAAGGGAAACCTAGAGAAATAGCTTCTGCTTTTTTGGCTGTGACCCTGCATTTTACATTGTGTCTCATTATACACACGTGTGTGTGTGCGTGCGTGCATGTGTGTATAAAATTTAACTGAAACATATGTTTTCTAAAATAATAGTTATCCTTACTGTGTGTTGTACACTTTGATATTTTCTATTCTCATCTACTGTATTCTATTTTGTTAAAAATATGCCAGTTGTGAACCGTTTAAATTGATTTTATGACAAATTAATGGTTCACGACCCACAGTTGGAGACACTATGACCTAAACCGTGTCTTAATCAGACATGGTTTAAGAAAAAAGTCATTACAGAGGCAATGTAAAGTTGCCAATTATCTTGGGTCATAAATGTTATAATAGTAAGCTTTGAGTTTCGTAGCATCAAAAAAAGAATTGCATCCATGTAAAAAATCAAATGGCGCAGGCTTAGATGCTCTCCAGACCACAGCTGATCTGTGATGCTCCTAGTAATGAGTGAGGCTGAGTTTTATTCTCTGGCTAGGTTTCTGAGCTAACTGGAAGACCTACAGAGGCAGACTAGAGTGGTTGCTACAGCCACTAGACAGCGGGTCCAGGGCTGACCTCTCCCTAACCCAGGCACACTGTCTCTGGTCCAAGGCTCTAGGGATTTTCCAAGGTGTGTACATTGGACACTCATTCCATATGCTGGTGTGTCATTAAGTTGTGATGCTTAATAGGTTCCTAGAATCATGACTCTAGGCGTCTGGCCTTCCAATAGTTCTCCAAAAGTTTGCGTCAACTCACTTGCTATTGCCAGCTCCCTTAGGTTTGCATTATTCTAGTCTTTACTCCCTCTTCTGTTTTGGTCCTTTTTCTCTGACCAAGGGCATGGAACAGCTACTCCCACTGACTCCTGAAATGGCTCTTTTCATTGGTACATTGGTCTTCTAGCTTACAGCGACCAAGTTTTCTTTCCTTTAAGGATCCACATTCCTTCCATCCCTCCATCCATTCATTCAGAAGTGCCTGGAGTTGCGAAAGTCCTCTGTTACATGTTAGTATTTAAGCCAGGACCTGATTGATGAGAAGCAGGCAGTCCTGTGTAGATCTGGCAGGACAATATCTCAAAAACAAGCAAACAAATAAACAACAACAACAAAAATGAATGGCAAGTGCAAAGCCCTGGGATAGAAACAGGCCTGGCTTGTTTGAAGGATGAAAGAGGGCCAAATTGGCTGGAGTAAGGTGGCCATGAGGAGAATGGTACACGATGAGGTTGGAGAAGTGGGTAGCAATCAAAACATTAAACAACCAGCATGGCATAGATGTTGCTCAATCAGAACAGACACAACTGAGTAAAGGCCAAGTTATGCAGGACCTTGTGGGTCATAATAAGGGATTTAGAATTTACTGTGCTGCAGTGGGAAATTGCTGGAAGGCTTTAAAACAGGGAGCAACACAATCAGATTTAAGATTTAAACAGACCATGCTATAAAATGAGATATCACTACACACCTACTAGACTGGCCAAAATCCGAACTAATGACAGCATTAAATGCTGACGAGGAGGTGGAGCAACAAGGACTCTCATTCCTTGTTGGTGGGAATGCAAAATGGTAGGAAAGACAGTTTGGCATTTTCTTTAAAAACTGAAAATACTCTTACCATATGTTCTAGCAATCACATTCCCTTGGTATTGACCCAAACAAAAACCTGCACATGGATGCTTATAGGAGCTTTATTCATAATGGCCTAAACTTGGAAGCAGCCAACATGCCCTTTAGCAGGTGAGTGGATAAAGGAACTGTGGTCCATCCAGACAATGGAATATTACTCGGTGCTAAAAAGAAAAGACTATCAAGCCATGATAACGCAAGGAGGATGCTTACCATACATGGGTATTACTAAGTGAAAGAAGACAGTTTTAAAAGGCCACATACTATATGATTCCAATTATACGACATTTTGGAAAAGGCAAAACCATGGAGACAGTAAAAAGATCAGTGGTTGGGAGATGAGTAGGCGAGGCACAGAGGCGGGTACATGCCAGTATACATTTGTCAAAACCAAGAGTGAACTCTAATGCAAACTGTGGACTTTGGGTGATAATTATGTGTCAGTGTAGGCTCCTCAGTTGTAAAAAATGTACCACTCTGGTGCTGGGTGTTGATAGTGGAGGAGGCTCTGTGTGCATGGTGGCAGGAGGCATATGGGGACTCTGTCCTTTTTATTCAATGATGCTGTGAACCTAAAATTTCTCTCAAATATAAAGCCTATTAAAAAAAACTGAAAAGACCACTCTAGATGCTATGTGAAGGGTGGGTTGTGTGGGGTGAAGAGGGGAGGCAAGAAAACCAGTTAGAAGGACCTTAGAGTAGACCAGGTAAGAGATGTTAGTGGCTTAGATTAATGTTTTGATAATAGGGTAATAAGTGGTCTAATTTGGGGTATACTGGGAAGTAATGATGCTAGAACTTGCTGATGAATTAAATATGTAGTGTGAGAGAAAAAGAGAAGTCGAGGGTAACTTTAAGATCACTAGTTTCAACAATTGCATGAATGATTCTGTCATTGACTAAGATGAGGACTTGGAGAAGAGCAGATTTGATGAATGAGGGTGTGTGTGAGAGAGGGAGAGGGAGAGAGGTATAGACATTAGCGGATCTTTTGAGCTCATGTTAGGTTTGAAAGGCCATAGTCATGTGGAGGTCTGGGATCATCAAAATAATGATAAGCCATGACAGTACCTGAGATCACCCAGTAGCTGGACAGAGGTGAAGACTGCAGACAGAGCTCTTGGTTGAGGATAGTCGGTGAAAGTGCAGTGGATAGAAGACCAGACAAGAGTAATATCACAAGAATCTAGAAAAGAATGCATTTCAATTTCTTTCTACTCTAAGTTTGAGTATGATGATGACAGAAAACTTACTGATGGTCCTAGAAAAACACATCATTGACAACCTTGATAAGAGCCATTTTTGTTGGATGTTAGTGATGTAAGCCCAACTGGGGTGAGTTGTAGATAAGGTGATAATTGCAGGTTTAAGGTCCCAAGAAGCTGAGAGGAGATGGATTCAGGGAAAAGAGAATGGCTCACTGTGCCTGGAGAAAAAATACGTATTTCCTCCATTTCCCTGTGTAAGACACTGAGACAGGCCATTTGCTGAAAATAAGGAGGCTTTAGATGTTTGAGGGGAGTAGAGAAGATATGAAATAGTTCTCTTGGGAACTTGAAAAATGAATTGACTAGGCCAGAAAGTAGGATGATTGGCAGTATGATTTGCACTTACACATTTAAAGCAAATCCAATCAGCATGATTAGGACATGATTTTCCCAGTAGTGTTGGGCGAGTGGGTACAGACTTAGAGTAAACAGGTGGCTGGGTTTATCAAGGATCAGGCCTTTCCAGGCTAGTGTGATATATAGAGAAAGGGAGCAGAGGAGATAAACATGCACAAGAAAGTAGATACAGTACTGATCTGAATAAGGAGGGGGGTGAGAATGCATGTTTGAGGGAGGGTGATAGTGGTAAGAAAGAGGAAGGAACAATGGATTGAACTTCTCAGTGAGATCAGAATTTCTGGAACAGGTGCTGTGGACTAAGGGAAAATGTGGCCAAAATGTGGGACTGCTTGACATTTCAGAGGTGATGCAGTTATTGGTTGAAAGAAATGTTTGCAAAGATATAAAGTACTACCACAGGAGTTGGTGGCTGAGGCGGAAGGGAGGGAAAGGTCATTGAATCTGTTGGGATCAAGAAATGGAGAGACCAGACTGCTGGGATGGATCTTCTAGGTGGATGTTAAAGTTGCCAAGAATGACAAGCGTGGGAGTGGAGAGGAAGACAGTGAGCCAAGTGCTGAAGTCATCAGTGAGTGAGGGGGAGTGACAGGGAAATCTGTGAGTGACAACAATAAGGCAGAGTGGTAGGTGAAGTCTGATGACTTGCATTACAAAGAAGCAAGAGATTTGAAAGAGGAAGAAGAAATGGCTTGGAAATAGCTGTGGGAGGCAAAGGACACCTACCTCTCTTCCAGACCATTTAGGCCCGTAGGAGGGAAGACAGGAGAGGATGCTAGGGAAAGTGGTGTTTTCGGCATAGTAAGGACAAGTTAGGGGAGAGAATGTCCCCAAGGGAGGTGATAGTTGAGTAGACTCTGGAAGAAGGGGACATAGTAGTTAACTAGTCATATAAGATAGGGAAGGGCTTTCTATACGGAAGGAGCCCCATGTGCAAATTGCTCAGAAACAAGAAAAAGCATGACATAATTGAGAAAGCATAATGTGCTCTTTAGGACAGAATTTTGGGTGGATGTAGAGAGTGGACGTGGCAAGGCTAAGATAGATCCTAGGGGACCACGTTGAAGAGCTGGGACATGGGAGCCGTCGGAGGGTTTCACGCAGGGGAACAGTGTTGTGTTTCAGGACGATCACTAGGGTGGAGATTGGTTAGGAGGCTGCTGCAAGTCTTGAAGGAAAATTGGGAGCTCATCTCTCTAGAGGGGAATGTTTGGACTCTCTGGGCCTGTCTCAGCTCATTTTGGAGTAAATTCCAAGGATGAGTATTCCCACATGTGTTTAGAGGATGAATTAACTCTAATTGCCTTCCAAGAAGTGGACTTTAACTCTTTGCTTTCAGGAAGGGGGATGGGTGTCCACTTTCAGAGAAGGAGAAAAGAGAAGAGAACATCAGTATAATAGTGGATTCTCCTTCCCAGTTTTTCTCATGGATGGGACTCAGAGCCATCAGAAAACAAGCACAGAAGAACAATGGATTTGAGGAAGAGAAGGTGGAAGGGGCGTGGCATCTCTCTGGGCACAGATGTGAGCATGACTCAAGTGTGCCATTCCGGGCCTTCTCCCTGTATTTCAATATTAACCCCAGCAGAACGGTGGCCTGCAGTTTTTCCTCAGTGGACTGACACCATCCCTCTGGCCCCTGCACACCTTTGCCAGTGGTACGTTTTTGGTGCTATTTGCTCCTGGAAGTAATTTTTCAGGTCTTTCCCTCCGCACAGCTCTATATGTGGACCCGTCTTGGTTAGTAAGTTGCCCGAAACAGTCTGTGAGAGTTTTCTTCCTCCAAAGCCAATCACAGACAGCTTTCCAGAATATTTGACAATATTGAGCAGGGAATTAAAAATTGAGTGTCACCTCAGAAGTTCTTTATGACCCTCCATGTCCTGCCTACTGTTCTCCAGGCTCAGTTGCTAGAGGCCTCTTCTTCCTGCCACTTGGGCAAAGACTCCCTGAACTATGCCTTGAGACCCAGCATCGAGGGTTGCCCTCTTGCCCTAGGTTGGCCAGAGCGGGGGAAGGCATGGAGAGGACACAGGGGAGCTCGGAGAGTGGGACAAGATACCTGAGGGCCTTGGAAACAGGGCCACAGAATTTGAATCTTAAAGATGATAGGAGTCATGTATATATGAGGAAAGTGACATTATCAGAGCTTGATACTTCCTCTGGGACAACCCGTGAGGTAGAAACACTGACCTTGGAGTGGGACCCTGGGCAGCCTGCCATGGTGCCTTCTCTTCTGGGCTCTGGGCAAGGGCTGTCTGTCAGCTGGAAAAATAGACTATGTCTCCCTTGGGCTGAGGTCATTATTAGTGATAATGTGGCCCCTGGGGCTGAAGCTACACACAATCCAACCACAGGCTTCACTCTGGCCAAGGGCTCCAGTATCTTCCTCAGGCTCTTTTCTTCCCCCAGAAGAGGAGCTACTTACAATCCACAAAAAACAATTTGCCTCATTGTCTGTGCTTCGGTCTTCTTGGGCACAGGGCTCAGGTGACAGCCACCAAGCTTTGACCATCACATGGTCCAGATCTGTAGACTCAGGCTGGACCTGGGCCATGTCATGGAGGCCACTCTGCTAGTGACAGTCCCTGGCACGAGTGGTTCTTCTGCTCTTGAAGATGGTCTCAGAGCCAAGACCTAGCCAATCCCAGAGCTGCTTTCTGGTGGCCAAGATATCATTTAGATGAACACTTCCCCACACCCCCCTTTCCCTTCACAGTACCCCCACACACCAGGCCACAGGTCATTCACCACATCACACTGACAGATCCCACCTAATACCCACCCTATGGTCACGCATGCACATACAACATCGCCCACACCATCCTCATGTACACTGATATTGTGCTTCCTAAGTATCTCTCAGAGCACACAGACCTTGCCCAGAGTCTCAGATGCTCCTGCATCACCCACGTCTTTCCGCGTACCCTGCACACCACACGCGGCCTTCCAGTGACCCATGAAGTCTCACATCTCACAATTTCTCCAGTTCCACCTTGCCTATGGGTCCCTGCACGGCCATACCCACTGCTCCTTCAGGGCACCATACAGGGAGGTACCATGTCATCGAGCTGCCGGCAGGTGGTCTGCACCAGCGGCCACCGCCTCTAGCTGCACATGCTCAACTTTCTGCCAGAGTGGGGCAGCTCAGGCTGCCTGCTGGCAACCCTGGCCAAAATTGTCAGGAGGTGGATGATGTGTCTGAAAAGGAAAAAAAAAAAGACATGATTTGGAAAATATTTCCAGGATTTGAAAACAAATGTATGATATTTGATCTGTTCACGATCTGTTTGTAGCACTCATGTTGCTAAATATTACTCGATGGAGAAAACATTTGGCAAGAATTGTAAGTTTTATTTAGAGGTTTGGGGGGAAAAGACTCAGTAGAGAGTGACTGGTGTGGCCAGGAGAGATAAAAGGGGATGTACATGAAAGAGTTTAGTGGAAATCGGAAACCAGGGCTCCAAGCAGATCCATCAGTGAGTGCTATTACAGTTAAAGGAAGGACTAACTTTTTCAGGATGGCTTGGGCAGACCTGCTCTGTCTGTCCTGGTGCTTTCTCCACACTCACCTGTAGGTGGCGTCTTCCAGCTGATTGCTAGGCGGCCAGGCAATCATTGCTGGCATCCTGGTGAGAAAGACATCAGGGGAAGGAGCCATGTGGCACCTGAGGCCCTCCTCTGCCTCTGTCAACACTGCTAGTTCTAAAAGTCCAACTCCAGGCCACCTCCCAGGATGCTTTCCTTGACTTCTCTGTTCTCAGTGAGCCTTCTCAGGGCTTCATTTAGCACAGACAGCCTGGATCCTGGAACTTGCAATTCATCCAGCACCATTACGTACCAGGAACTGAGCTGGGGCTGGAGGAGAGACCATCAACCAAGACATACATGCTTCTTGTTGCTGTGGGGACAGAGATATTCAACAGCACTAAAAAATGCACAGTGAGATGCTGCAGTGGAGAAGTGAGGGATATTTGTATTGTATTTGTGTAGTAACTCTCAGGGGACAGCAACTGTTACAGAAAAGACAAGTGTTACTGTTTATACTGGCAGGGGTGTTCAACCTGTGGCTGGCGGGCCCCATGCAGCCCACGATGGCTCTGAATGCAGCCCAACACAAAATCATAAATTTACTTAAAACATTGTGAGATTTTTGTTGTGATTATGTGTCACAATGTATCTAATGTGTGGCCCAAGACAACTCTTCTTCCAGTGTGGCCCAGAGACGCCAAAGGGTTGAACACCCCTGCTTTATAGCAAAGAAAAATGGGGAAGAGAACAAAACGGTATTATGCCTCAGTGAAAAAAGTGTCATTTTTCTCCCAAGCCCGTTCAGCATTTTCAAACTCACAGATCTTGGCTTCTTGGGGAAGTGCAAGTCTTCCTCTGATTCTATGGCAGCTTCCAGAGCAGAGTCCCAGCCCTTCTTCTGGACAAATGCCCTTGTAAAGTTGTACCAAACAAACCCGAGCCGTTTGGTGCCAGGATGCCAGGTGCTGTGCTAAGCTGAAGCAAAGTAGCAAGACTTACTGCATCTTCCAGATGCAGTAAAATATGCTGCTCACCACTGGACCCTGAACTTGAGCATTCAGAGTGCAGAAGACCGACAGAAAGGTTCCCAGAACTTTTCCCCAAAGAACAGATGAGTGATCTTTGACGATTTGTGCTGTGGTTGAGAAGCTGTTCAAGGATGGTTGGTGATCCCTCCACTTCTTCCACAATGAGGAAAGCTTACTGTGAGAAAGAACCAGTTCCTGATGAGG
Source organism: Macrotus californicus (assembly GCA_007922815.1). NCBI lineage: Eukaryota > Metazoa > Chordata > Mammalia > Chiroptera > Phyllostomidae > Macrotus > Macrotus californicus. Next base: position 41,489 of record VMDR010000775.1, on the reverse strand, counting down.
TCAGATGGGATGAAAGCAGGGTCACTCTGTCTGATTCATATCTTATACCATATAATTCTTCTACATTGATGGTGGTCCCTCACCACCACTGATTTCGGAGTGTGTGTGTATTAGGGAAATGATTGCTAAGCTTTTGAATCTCAGAATCAGAGACTTTGGGGGATGGAAGTATTTTTAGAGGTCACAAATCCTACCCTTTTATGTTGGAGAGTGACTTGAGGAAAAAAGAAAGAACTTGTGCAAGGCCACGCAATATGGGACCCAGGCCTCTTGCCTCATGAGACAGGGCTGGCGGGCTTTGCCTAATTACCCTCCTCCCTCCTCCCAATCTGGAGTCAGAGTCTCTGGCGAGGGCCCTAACAGCGTTCCGGAACCAAGTCGTAAATCCCCAAGCCCTGCAGCCACTCTGCTCCGACATGGGTTTTACTGCCAAATGCTGCCGCTCTGGGATGCCGTCTCTGGAGGGAGACATTCTTGAAAGAGACACCCCTTTCTTCCCTTTCCCAAATTAGGAGTTAATTAGTGCCAAAATGTGCGTGGAGGTGGGGAGTGCGTGGCCTGGCTTTCCAGTGAGTTCCCAAAGCAGAGAAATGTCGCATTTGGAATGCTCCTAATTGTGCCTGCATCTCTGTTTGGGGAAGGGAGACTCTAGTCTGGGCCAGGCACCCTCAGGGATGGATCTGTTAACTTGCTGTCACCTTCTTTTGAGATACCATCATCTTGTAACTCCAAGCAATAAAACGAGTGATTGTGGGCCCTTTGAAGCAAGGCTGTGTGCCCTGGCCGGTTTGTTTACCCTGAAAGGCCTCCAGTGAGACCTGGTGGCTGGCTGGTGGCTGGCTCCCCACCCTGTCATCCATCTGCCTGCTCTCTTAGCTCCCACTCCTAGCTGCAAGCTCACAGGGGCATCCCCTTCCCCTTCCCCCCTCCCTCTTTCTTTTTTCCCCTCAGAGCTCCACATTTCAGAAATAATTGTTTTCACCCAAAAGTTCGCTGTTTGGCCCGATGAGACTTTCTGTCTTCAGAGGTGTTTGAAGAAGGGCTGGTTCTGTCAGTTGGAATGCAAACTTCCCCCAAAAAGCTGTCCCCCCACCCCCACCCCATTCTATCCTCCAGGCTGGCGAACTCTGAGTGTTGACGGAGCTGGGGGTCTGGAGCTGAGGGCAGCACCCCTGGGAGGGAGGCCCCCCTGGGAGGATGGCCATGCCTCCCTCTCAGGGCTCAAAAGGCATTTGTGTTACTCAGAATTTAAATGAAGGTCTCAAAAGACAAAACTAATTAAGATTTACTAAGGCTGCCATTGTCTGATAATTCAATACCACGTCATTATTAGAACCACATTTATTGAGGTTTAATCACTATGAAGCAGATTGCTCTGGCATAGCTGTGAAACCACACGAAATGTGTTCCTAATAATTAATCAGTACAGTATCTTGTCGTTGCAGCATTCATCTTGGGCTTGGGCGTGTTTTTAAAGGGACGCTGTGTATGCGCTTTTGAAACTTCATCGTCTTTTGTTTTTAATAACTCTTCGGATCCTTTAAGCAAGGGGAAGGGAAAGATCGGATTCCTCTCCAAATTCCATCTCTGTGCGTCTCATGATGAGCAAGTCCCGGAATGTGGTTGAAGCCTTGCTGGGATCCAGGGCTGAGCTGCTGACATTTTGTTTTTCAAAGGCAGGAAACCCCCCGTATGCTCTGTATTTGTTTCCTTTGCGTGGAAATCTCCAGGCGCCAAGAAGGTGGTGGTCTAGGCATGGGACTAGGGGATCCCGCTGTCCTTAAGACTGGGAACCCGAGATCTCACATCCAGACGCCGGGCAAAGACTTCTTGAACAGGCTCCTCTCTCCGACCACGCATGCAAAGGCCAGGTTCTTAGATGAAGCTGTGGCTCTCCATGAGGCTTATTGAGTGAAACCTGCATTCTGACTGCTTTTAGCCCTCGGACTGGCCAAGGTCAAGGAAGAGCTAGGTTTTATCTCCCCTGGCGCCCCTGTCTTCCACTGGCTACCTTACAAACGGGTGGTGAGGAGCAGATGAAGTCACCTACATGAAGTCACTTTCCATTCTGTTCAGCATCTTGCCTAAGCCCACAGCTGGGAGATTATTATCATCTTACTATTAAGATTGTTGTGTTGATGCTTAAAAGTGCAGCCTCTGGACAGAGTTGGCTTGAGTTCCAGCCGGGGCCCCAGTGCAGGCCAGCTGTTTGATCTTAAGTAAGTTGTTTATCTGTGGCACGTCTCTGGTTTCTGTCCTCCAAGACGGGGCTGTGATCTGTACCTACCTCCTAGGGTGTTTGTGGAGATCAGTGAGGTTACCCATACTGGGAACGTGGGAGCCCTCGGTGCATGTCAGTCACGTTGTCGTCAATGGATGAGCCCTTTCTTCTCCTTCCCCTCGGCCTTGGAGTTCCCTGGATGGAGTGTCTGCTGGGTGTGAGTCCCTGAGTGACCTTGCTGTGGACAGAGGGGTCCCAAGGGCAGCAAGCCCCCCTTTTCTGTGTCATCCTCATTTCTACCTGTTCTTGTCTAAGGCAGTGGCCTTCATCCAGGGACTACTTTGTCCTCCAGGGAACCTTTGGTGATGTCTGGAGACTTTTTCGGTTTTCACAACTGTTGGGAAGGGTGTTGTGGGCACCTACTGTTAGCAGCCAGAGAGGCTGCTGAGCTTCCTCCAATACACAGGGCAGCCCCATGGCAGAGAATTACTGGGCTCCAAATGTGGTGCTGAGACTGAGAACCTTTTCCAAGGGGCTCAGGCTTGTGCCCGCCAAGGGGTTCTGCACCTACACTCATGTGGTGACATTTTCAAGGGGATTGCAGAAGGTTAAATAACTGGAGAACAGGACAGAAAGCGTAGTTCTATGTCCGTTAATCCCACAGCCTTCTGTGACCTCTGCAGGACCCACTGAGAGGAACGAGGACCCTCTCTTTCACTCTCAGCTCTGCACTCTCTGCCTGCGTGGGATTTTCTGGCCAGATGTCAGGTCCTTACTGTGCTTTGCTGTACCCAGTGTCCTCATGAGGCTGCCTGGAAAGTCAGAGCTGTTCAGTGGCTTTGCTCATTCAGCTCCCTGAATCCCTGATCTCCCTCACCATCCCCACCCACCATGAGCCTTTTATAGGCACCCAGGTTCTTGGTTTGGGCTCTGACCTTTATAAGTGGCTCCATTTCCACGGAGTGCCCTCAGGGAGAACACTGGCCACATATGATTTGGAGAACCATTCTTAATACTCGTACCCCTGAGGGGGCTGGTGGCCTTCAGGAGACCTGCACCCCAGAGTTTACTTCTCCCCCTGGGGCTACTGTCCCTTGCCCCATTCACATTAACAGGAAAAGTTATTTACTGAAGCAGAGGATCAACTCAGGGTGAAATTCAAGGTCTCAAAGAGGGTGAGCAGTCCTGCTATCCTAGAGAGGTTTGCAGATGGACAAACAAGAGATGAGCCCCTTGCTGCCTGGGCAGAGCCTGTGCCTAGTGATTTCTCAAGGGAGAAATCTGAAGTGTAGGCTCGGGGCCCCTGTCTCACCGTCCAGAGGTTCTTACTGAGGCAGCCTGGTGTGCAAAGGAGCTCTACCGGGGGTTAGGTGGGACGGACCATGCCTATCTGCTGCACAAGCAGGGAAGACCCAAAGTGGTGTGCTCCTGGGGAACCGTGTTAGCCATGAGCTCATGGTATAACTCAACGTCAAGATTAATTTCCCCCTGTCCCACTGTGGCCTGGGTTTAGGTGAGAAAGGGATGGTTTCATTCCCTCACTCAATAAATAAATCCCTAGGGCCTACCTTCTTTCCACTGGGCAGAGAGTGTCAGACAGTTTCGCTTCACCCGTAAGGCCCTTTATGATGCTACCGCATTGTTCTTTTAGTGAGATATATGTGAGGTAGCTGGTTAAATACTTTCTTTAGTTAGGGAGATAGGCTCAGAGAGGGCAAATGCTTCACCCAAGGCTGCACAGCTAGTGAGGAGCAGAGCCCAGGCTCAAAGCCAAGGCTGTACATCTTACCTGCAGGGGGCCCGGAAGGAGCCCAGGGAGGCTCCAACCAGGGCAGCTCCAGCCAGCAGCCTTTGGTCCTGGGCGGTGCACTTTGTGGGATTCCCCTCGACCTATGTCTCACTGTGCACCTCCCCAACCATGAATGAGCCTGCTCAATGGATCGTGTCCATTCTCAACCTGTGTCCTGGCCCCCCCTTCCATGCTTCCGATGCTGAGATATCAGACTCCCTGCCCCCAATGGCCTCGAGCCTGTCTCTGAGCCTGTGAGGGCCTCTCTTTGGTATGCAGACCTGAGGGCTGAGAAGCGTTTCCCTAGGCTCCAGGGAGGGGCAAGGGGTGGCTGGCTCTGGAGGTGCAGACAGCATTTGAATGTGCAGCTACTGACCATGGGGAGCTGACCAAAGGCAGGAACCAAGGGGGGCCGGGCCATGGCTAGCAGCTTGGCTTTCCTTACACTGCCATGTTCTGGGGTGGAGCTCCAAGGAGTGTGACAATTCCAGCTGACACCTGGCTACTCAGGTTGTTTTGAGGGGATGCTTGTCAAGGCAGGAGGAGAGAACTTACTTATTCAACAGTTTGTTGGCATGCTTCATGAAATCATGTTAAATATGAATACCATGGGAAGTAGGCCTTCTTTTCTCTTTTAGTCTTGGACTTTGCAAATGTTAGGGGTGGACTCAGCAGCTGCAGGCCTGGGACAGCTCCTCATGGGAAGCTGGATTCTTTTCAGACCTGGGGCCCAACCTCCTGTGCAGTCTCCTCCATGCCCTGTACCTCTGAACTTCCGCCCTTCCCTGAACTCACCTTTCACCCTCACGACTCCGCTCTCCCTGTGTTAGTCATGCTTCTGCCAAGAACGCCTATTGCTGGCCTACTCCCACTCATCCCTCAAAAGCTCGTTCGAGTGTAACCTCTTTTAAAACTGATGAATACCCCCTTCCCCACCCTGCCCCTGGCATAAATAATTGTTCTCATTTTTCCCGGCCCCCATTGCGCTCGGTACAAATTCAACCAACGCTGGTGCGGAGCTCGGAAATGTGCTAGATACACACTTCTTTTTGAAAAACTCGTTGTATGTCACATTTTAATTATTTAATAGTCTGGCTTTTCCTGCTAAAGCAGTGGTTTCTAATTTTTTTTTTTTTGAGGTCCATATAGCCGTTGGCAAGCCTGCTGAGAGCTGCAGACGCTTTGCCTAGAAAAGTACACAGATATGCCACTCTGCATACCATTTTAGGGCATGCAGAGACTCCTGGGGTGCACAGGACCAGGGTGGGATATGCTGCTTTATACTGAGAGTTATTGGGAGCCCTGTCTGGTTTATCATCATGCCCCTAGTACCTGGAAAAAAAATTTCCATGCAATAGAGGCTCAGGGGGATGCCTGTGGAGTGAAGGAATGGTGGTCCTAGGTGACTTAGCTTTCCTGCAGCAGTGAGCTCTGAGGTCTGAGGACACTAGTGTCCAGGGTGTTAGGGGTCTTATAAACTGCACTGAGAAAAGTCGGGAAGGGCAGGGAGGAATGCGCATGGGGGGCTGAGGCCGCAGTGGGTTACTGGGGGGGTACATTGTGAAATCCGCTTGTAAAAACAACCCGAGAGGGGGATTCAGCCGTATTGTTGGAGTCAAAAGAATAGGAAAGCTTTTGGAACCTTAACTGAAACCGTATGTAGCCACATATTGTTTTTCCCAGAAAAGGATCCTAATTAGGTCAATTCCATGTTGTCCTTATGGTATTGGATGCACAGCACAGCGGGCCCTCAGCCGTATACAAACAGCTCGCATTTCTGAGAAGGACGGAGGGGGAGCGGGGAGACCACCTTGCCAAAGACCCCCCATATTAAAACAAAATCGATTTGTCACACGCACTGAGATCTGTGAGCAACACTCAGTGCTGACTTGCTTGTTACTAAGCACTCAAACACAACAGCCTTAACCCCGACAGTGATTTGGCAGAGTCCACCTCAAGGAGGGCAGGTGTCCTGCTTGATCTTTTCATTTCATGTGCTCTAAGGTCCAGGGGGCAACTTCCCCAATTGCTGCATGGAGCTCTCTCCTCAGCATAGCCCGGAGCTCCTCCCGCACATCCAAGCATCGAGGGCTTTCTGCAGCAGTTGTCCTGGAAGCCTAGTTTGGTCTCAGGATCTAGGTAAGCAGTACTAGTCTGCAGAGGGAACAATTATGTTCCCCCAAACACACAGAAGCATCAGAATTCACAGCATGCGCTTTACAAGGGCAATAAAGTTTTATATGCAGCTCAGTGAAATACCTAATACAGCCAATTATCCACCAAAATAAACTGATGGGAGAGAGAATGGCTATATTTGGCTCCGACTTAATTATTTTGCATTTGAACTTCTCAATTCCATGCAATAAAATTTCATTCTGCCCTTATTTCCTGGTTAGGTTACTTAATCTCAACTCCAGTAACGGAGCCCTTGAGTGGAGTACACTGTCCAATGTCAGGGGTAAGAAAATGTGAAAGGTTTGACATCAATTACAACATTACACACAACATAAAATTTAACAACTTGAATCAGGCTTTCATTGCTCTTTAAAGAGACCGTATGGCTTTTTAAGATCTAAAAATTAATCAGTTTCTAAGAGTCATACATTTTGGAAAGTCCCAGATCTTACTCTTAGCTTGAGATGGAAGACAGAATCTCTCTATCCCTCTCCTCACCCCTCTCTCTGATTTGGAAAATGTCTCCTCTGTTATTTAAAAATGCAATTTAAGTTTCTCAGTTGGTATTTTTCTAGGGAAGCAAAAGAAAAAGTGAAGGGTATAGAAACGGAAGTGTTCTCAGAATGGGGGACAGTCCTGGGCAGAACCCAGTAAGAACACACTGGTATTTGGCCGTGAAAGAGGGCGCCATGGGCAGCGGCTGCGGTGGCCTCACTTGGCCTCCTCCTCTGTGAGGTCACCCCTCCTCTGTGGCCTGTGTCAGAATTGGCGTGGCGACCCTCACGCCATTGTTCCTTGACACTGGATCACCTCGTAAAACACCACATGTAATTCGGCAGTTTCGGGCCATTACGGGCCAACATGAAGCAAGAACAGGGGTACGTGACCTCTCTCCTTTGATAAGTGTGGTCTCTGCCGGTCAGCACCGGGGTCAAAGGCAGGGCACTGAGCAGGAGAGTTCCGGCAGCACGTTGGGCTGCCACTGGGGCTGACTTTTCAGGCCTGCAAAAAGCAGCCTGGCGATTCGTCTGCTTTTTTTCTGCTTCTCATGATGGTCGAGGTACAAAGATGGGTCAGAAGCTGATTGAATTCAGGGTCCATTGTTTGCATTTGCATCCCCAGCCTCACTCAGCCCATGGGCAGACAGAAAAAGTGAATGAGTGAATGAATGCGTGAGTTACTGTGTCCCTTGCGTTGGAGTGTCACCTTATTGCTCTGACAATGACACCCCTCCCTGATCTTGTCATGGAAAGGCGTGATTCCAGAAATTTCTGTTAACCGTGGACCAACTCTTAAGGCTCTTTGGGAAAAGGGGGTGCGTGCCAGTGTGTGTGTATGGAGTTGGGGTTGGGGCGGTATGATGGATGGTAGGGTGTGAGGAAGGGGCTTAAGTGACCACAGTAGGGTCCGTCCTGATGTGTCTTACTCCTGCACCCTGCCTGTGCTTTCTGCCCCCTTTGTGTGATGTCCTCCCCCTTCGAGGGTCATTTTCTCCCCCTGTCCGTGCTGCCCGAAGTGTCCTGACAATCGCATTCTGCTGGGACGTGCTGGTGGACTTAGACAAAGAGTGTTCCCGAAACTCCAGTAATTGCTCTGACCTTCCAGTATTCTGTTCTCTTACAAAGACCTGAATGCAAAAGCTGGCTCATTTGATAATGGTCCCGTGTAATCACCTGCAGATAAACCTTGGGCGGAGTCTGGCCTTGATTACCTGAGCTTCAGCCCTCAGGAAAGGTCAGTATTGGGTTTCTTCTTTTCCCGTCTAACCTCAGCTTTTCTAAGAAGAAGATGAACAGCAGCATAAGGCTCTCTTGACAAAGACTTAGGGCAGAAAGTAATTTCCGGAGTGTGCTCTGGGGGGGAAGTCCACAGGGAGGCCACTCTTCTTTGCTTCTGGTCTTGTCCTTGGGGCTCTGGGGAACTGAGTGCCCTGCGCCTAAACCAGGGTTGGGGCGGTGCGGGACCAGTGCATTTGAGAAATATTTCCGACCTCTCAGGAAGCGGTGAAACAGAAAGGGGCTTAGGCTTAGACCACGGGTAGGCAGCAAATGAAACTCGCCCCTAGGACTCTCTCTCACACACACAGACACACACCCCAGAGGATATTTTAAATAAACTTTATTTTTTAAGAGCCATTTTAGCTTCACAGCAAAACTGAGCAGAACATACCTAAATTGACACATCATTATCACCCAAAGTTGACAATTTACGTTAGGGTTCACTCTCGGTATTTATTTTGTGGGTTTTGATAAAGATATAATAATAGGTATTCACTATTTGAATTTGATTATTATATAAAAATGTGTTTTTACAATAAGTGATTTTGGCCACAAACCCCAACCCATGGGAGAAAAAATCACAAAAATAAAGAAATCTTGCTATTTAAAATATTTTAATTAAGTAATCTAATATATGAATTTATTGATATTTCTCTTGGAACTATGTTAAATCAGTGATGGAATAAATACTGAATATAGACAGTAGTGTTATTATCCATTAGAAAACCTTTAATCCACAGCTGGGAAAATTAAAGGCAACAAAACCATTTTTATTGCCACACATCGCAAATCCCCTACATAATTTTATGAGAAAGGTCATTAAACTTGTAGCTACTGCATTATCTTTTTCCTTGGACCATTTCTGAAACAACATTAGTTTTTCACACTTCTTTACATCTCTAACATTAAAAAAGCCTTAATCGATGCTTTTACATAAAAAGCAAAGGGCTAGGTTTCCCATCATAAAACGTTATGTTGTTTACACAAAAACTGCAGCTAACCCCATAAAACTCTAGTGATTTCCCAGTGGGGTCCTGCAGGGACACTCGGCTATGCTCGACGTCACACTGATTTCTAGTGCTGAAGCAAAGCGGACTTCCTGTGGAAAGTGGCTCTCAGCTCCAGCCCTCTCTAATCAGGCTTTTCAGTTGGGGCACGCCAAACAGGCATGTTTTCTCCAGCCAAAACCTTGGACTGGGACCTCAGAGCAGCTAAGAAAATAAATGTGAGGTGGAAAAATCCCACCCAAGTATCATCAATATTCACAGGCCCCCCTGGTCCTCATCTCCATGCTCTTGAGACTAGAGTTCCCATCACCTTGAACTCTCTGGAACCTCTGTTAGAGCATTAGGACCAGCCTCCAGGACAACTTTCCTGCATGGAAAAGAGAAATAAGGAAACATCCATTCACAGGTATCACACTTTCCTGGAATTCACATGGTCTTTCGATATCTTCCAATAGGTGTCAGCGACTTAAAATATTAATGGAAATGTTTTAATTTTTGCTTCCTAAAGTTGAATAAATCCATCAAATTTTACATATGCTTGAAAAACCAAAAGTCATTAACTGTTTTCAATGTTTGGTTTTCTGATAAAAATCAGGATACTTAAAAGTTAATTGCTTGCTTCCTCTATTAGGATAAAGATATGAAAATTATGTTTACAGTTTTAAGTTGAAAAGTAGGATATTTGCTCACATTCATGTGTCATAACAATACTTATTTTGCAGCTTCAGGAAATGCAATGCTTTACCTAGAATAATTTTACAAGTAAGGGATACTTTCAGAATCTCCCCATTTATTTTTACCCTTGTGGCCATTTTCTTTGTGGATAATCACTTGGGGATCTCATTAAATCATCCCTTATTATATTGGGCAGTTGTGGGGACAATAACAGATGGGTGTTCTTAAAGAGAAATTGAGCAGGGAGGGTTTACCTGCACTGTATGATTCTACAATGTTTAGATGTTGAGGACTTTGGGAACTCAATATTGCTTCCTTTAAGCCAGGGTTAGAACAGGGCTTTCTGGCTCCAGACACCCTACTCTTGACCATTCTGCTCTACTGGCTCAAGTAAGGGAGAAGATTTGGGCCTTCGTCCTCTTGGAGATAAATTCAAAATCTAGCTGGAGATATAAAACAATGCATATATGATGACTAACAATGAAAGGTAATGGTTGATGAAATCACATGGTTCACACATACTAATGATAAATAAAGAAGCTAGGGTTTGGTTTACTGGGTGACCTGGACTTGACCTGGGCTTTGAAAGATTAATATGATTTGTCCAGGCAGAAGACACGAGAAGGCCAGTGAGGACAAGCCAGACAAATCAGAGAGGAGGTAAGTGGAACTTTGTGGAAAAATAGGCCAGGGTCAAATTATGCAGGGTCTGCAAAGGCAACCTGAGGACCTGGGAGAGGCTGAAGTAGATCCTTGCTAATTCCTAGTCTCCACATTCTCATTTAAAACAATGATCACATACGAGTGCGCATAGACACAGACAACAGTATGGTGGTCACTAGAGGGAAAGGGGTTGGGAAGGAGGTCAAGTATGTGGTGATGGAAGGAGATTTGACTTTGGGTGATAAACACACAATGCAACAGACAGATGATGTATTATTAAATTGCACACTTGAAACCTCTGTAATGTTATTAACCTATGTTACACCAGTAAATTTAGTAAAAATTAACACAAAAATTGATCACAACATTACTGTGCTGAGTGTTAGAGATTCAAAGGTAAGAGGATAAAATCCCATCTGTGCCACTGTCCTGAGCACACACCTGTGTGTGCCTGGTGCTCAAAAACCAGTTGATGAGAAAAAGGGTGAGTGGCTGTGTGTCTCCAAAGACCTCATAGGCAAGTGGGATAGACCAGTATATCCAAATATTTTACAGGGTTTTCTTAAATATGGAGACATGTAAAAACCAGAAGACTAAGGGTGATTCACTGGGTGGGAATAGAAGAAGAAGAGGCTTAATGGCGGAGGTGGCACCTCAGTAAGTCAGCATTGCTCTGTCGTATGGTCCATGGGAAGAGTGGACTGGGAAGATGGAGGGAGAATCCAAGGATGAACCTGGAGGCTTAAGGATGCCTGGATCCTGATGGTGTTTTGAGCTGTGCTGAGAGGCTTTGGATTACACTGTAAAGCATCATTGTAGACCAGAGGCTCTCCAATGTTAATGTGCACCCACATCACCTAGAGAGCTTCTTGAGACACAAATGCTGGACCCCTTCTGAGTTCATGAGTTAGTAGGTCTAGAGAGGGCCCATTGTTTTTCATTTCTAACACAGTCTTAGGTGGTAGTGATGTTGCTGGCCTGGGGACCACATTTTGAGACCCCTTGGCACAGAGTAGATTAGAAGAGGTGAGAAAGTGGAGAGAGGGAGGCCAGTCAGGAGGCTGTGGTCCACATGAGTAAGATGCTGGTCTACATGCCAAGGAACCGATGCCCAAACAGGCCACTGTGCCAAGATTGGAATCTACATCTTCAGACTGTACTTCCAGTGCCCCCTGAGGGAGAATCCCAGCCCAAGAAGCACAGATTTCACTTAAAGCTCAATTTTTATTAGAAAATAAAGTAATTCAGATTTAGACAACTCTGAAGAATATAGATAGGGATTTAGTTTTTTATATTTTAAAGAATTTTTACTCTTTCGTCTCATATCCACAGCCCTGGCGTCCTTGAAAAGGACTCTTGTCCTGCCTTCATCAGATGTTACCTTTACACAAAAAGCTTCCATGGTTCCTCCCAAAACATGGAAAGACAAGAGATTCGAATTGGATGACCTTGAGCTTGACTTTCAAATAACATGTCCCACAGGGACGCCATTCTCACAGTTTTGTGATGGAGATTCTGAGGGTTATGAGACGTGGGAAGATAATTCCCAAAATGTAGAAAAAAAGATTTCATTATTTGGTTGCTTTTTCACCCTCCTTTGGTAACAAAGTATTTGGTGGAGCTAGTTATTTGGCAGCACATGCTTGGGCTGAAAACTTGCATTTCTTTTGCCAAGCTTCCTAAAAATAGCCTTTCTTCAGGCCAGAGCCATCTCAACACGAGCCACGTTGACTCGAGACACGACATGTTCGTGAACGCAGTTGCCTATGAACCTGAAGATTTCAACTGCACTGAGACAAAGACTGTGGAATTCCTCTTCTCTGCAAAGTTGGGAGCTTGTTGATATTGTGTGTGTGTAACAATGAGTTCTTTCAGGACGGGACACCATGGCAGTGGGTGGTGAAATCCGACACCTGGCAAAAGTACAATGGAATTATATAATACCAAAAAAGTCAATTGTTTTCCTCTTTTCTGATTAACTCCTTTGAGGAGGGAAGTACTGGAGATGAGGTCAGCTGGTGGTTTTTGTTCTTGTGCTAGTTTCCACGCCGTTTTAGGCACTGTCTGTGGATTGTGTTTTATAAATGGAAGAAGGAATCTAATGACTAATGGAACAGAGCTTGCAAAGTCACTCCCGTGCATGGCTTGGTAGCAGCTTTACTGACTCTGTGGAATTTGTCTTTCCTGGGAACTTGCCCATCTCTTGGGCTTGGGCCAATAAGCATATCTGTGGCTCTGTTCTTTTCTCCAGGGACCTTTGCACACTGATGTGTAATAGGTGAAAAGCTCACAGTATTCTTTAAGGAAAGGCTTTGCCAGCTCTAGGCCTGACTTGTGGAATTTGGTGTAAATTGGTATACATAACAAGTCAGTTGTTGTCCTTATCTTACAGATGGGGGCGGTGAAGTTCAGAGGAAATAAGTTCAGAGGAAATAAATAGGCGAAGGAAATAAATATTGTGTGCAAGATAAATCATCTAGGAGGTGGTAGAGATAAGATTCAAATCCAGATCTGTCTTTCTCCAAAGCTCAGCCCTGTCCAGCACATCTCTAGCCTCTTTCAGTGATGTAGAAAGAGGCTATAAGTAAGGTTGTCCTGAAAAGGATAATGACAACTAGCTTAAAAGTTATCTATAATGTGCTGACCTGTTTTCTTTCTGCTTTTCCTAGATCATCTGTAATGATTATACCTTATCTCCATAATCATTGATTGAACCATGATCTTTGTTGATCATGATCTTCTTTGAATCATGATCTTTATGATTCTTTTAAAAGTAAGGAAAGATGAGATGGTAGACACTGAGACCTTGAATCTCACATGAGATTGACCAAGCGAATACACTTACAACCCAGGAAACAGAAGGACTACTCGAACAAGACATGGAAAAAACAAACCGGAAATGATGAATGCATTTGCCTGTATGAGAATTACCAGCTTCTGCCTGACAAAAAAAAAAAAAAAACATGGTCAGAGCAGAGAAACAAGCCACAGGGTCGAAGATGCTTCAGCATGTACATCCATAAAGGGTTAGTATCTGGAATATGTAAAAATCCCTGCAAATCAGTAAGGGAGAGGAAGTAGCTCAGTACACAAAATATTAAAGATTTTTAAAATTTATTTTATTTTTTTAACTTAAAAATGCTTAATTACAGTTTGCATTCAATATTATTTTGTATCAGTTTCAGGTATACAGCATAGTGGTAGACAATCATGTACTTTACAAAGTGTTCCCCTTGAAAGTTTTAGTACCCATTTGACATCATACATAGTTATTACACTATTATTGACTACATTTCCTATGCTGTACTTTACATACAGTGACTATTTTTTTTAAACTGAATTCATTGAGGTTACATTAGTCAACAAAATTACATGGGTTTCAAGTGTACAATTCTACAATATGTCACCCGCACATTGTGTTGTGTGCTCACCATCCAAAGTCTAGGCTCCTTCCGTCACCATTTATCCCCATTTACCCTCTTCCACCTGCTCCCCTACCTTCCCTCTGGTAATCACCATACTGTTGTCTATGTCCGTGAGTTTTTTATTTTTTTGCTTAAACCCTTCACCTATTTCACCAAGCCCTCTAGTCCCCCTCCCCTCTGAGTATGTTTCTATTTTGTTAATTTTGTTCATTAGATTCCACATATAAGTCTTGAAATCATATGGTGTTTGTCTTTCTTTGACTGGCTTATTTCACTGAGCATAATACCCTCTAACCTGAAACACTGACTCAAAAGAATACATACACCCCTATGTTTATTGCAGTGCTATCTACAATAGCCAAAATTTAGGGGCAGCCCGAGTATGCATCCATCGATGAGTGGATAAAAAAGTCAGGGTATATTTTTACAATGGAATACTACTCAGCCATAAAAAAGAAAATCTTGTCTTTTGAGACAGCAAGTTGTTAAAGATTTTTATTTGGCAAGTCACAAAGAGGAAAAGCATAAATATCCAGTAGAAATACAAAAGGAATACCTAACTCACTAAATGCAGGACGACATGAAATGCCATTCCTCAGCAATGCATTTGGCAAACACGGAAAAGACAGGCACGACTAAATGTTAGCAGCGAAGATGTGGGAAATGAGGAAGTGAGACACTGCTGGTAACACTGGAACTTGGTGCAAGCGCTCCTAGTGGACATGCCCTTGAGAATCTTTTCCCTCTGTGTACGAGGAAGCAGTCACAGGGACATGGATGGCAGCACTGTCTATCACAGCAGAAGCTTGGGAGCAACTTAATTCTCCATTTGTGGTATGTTCCCACAGCAGATAAAATAAGTGTTACATAGATGAACCTTAAGCATATTTGTTGAGGGAAAGAAGGCAAGTTTTAAAATGGTGTAGTCAATATCAGACCATTGATATGCACTTTAAAACTCATGAAGTGTTTTATATGACTATGTGTGTATACATATGGACTACACGTATAAAAACCTACATGAGAGGCAGATGCTCAATTTCTAATGGTGGTTACCTCTGCAGAGAGGGGAAGGCAGTGGATGACTACAATATCTGTAGTGGTTTACTTTTTATTTTTAAAAACAATTGATCTTTTCGCTTCAGCAAAAACGGCAAGATGGAAAGAAGTGTTTAGTCTAGGCGGCAGGTGTACAGGTTACTGATGTATTGTTTTCAACACTTTCACACGTGCTTAAAGTAATTAATAATTTAAACACTAATAACAAAAATAAAATAAGGAAAAGATTGTAAAGAAATTTAATTCCTAGTGCCAAATAGAAATGATTTCATGACTCAGAACATAATGGAAAGCTGGTCTTAATTTTTTTTTTTTATTTCAGTAAAAAGCAATTCAGCCAGAGATAAAGAAGAACTTACAGACCATGAATGTTGATTAGACACTAACAATGGCTACTGTGCAGTGTTTAGGATTCCCTTGGAAAAGAACTTGAATGAGAGGCTGATTTTTCATCTGTCTAGAGTGGTTTAGGGTAAAGCTTCTTGTTTTGAGATTCTTCTGATCAAAACTGTGAAGCTGTCCTGAGGTGAATTAAGTAGGTCTGGCATTTCCCAGGAATCGGAACTGGACCTGGTGTGTAAATGTCACCACGAGACCTGTCACACATGGGATCGTGAGCTGCAGGTCTGAGGTGTTGGTGGAGTAGCACCACATTTTACAGGTGAGGTCACAGGGAGCGGTGTGTGTGTGTGTATTTTGCGGGAGGTCACCCCGCTTGTTATTAGCAGAACCAGAGCGGGAACCCTTGTACCTAGTGCTCCAGCCAGATGTTTTTTAGTCGTACTCTTTTGCATTTGAAAAATCTTGACTTCAGGTTTTTCTCACTCTTTCTCCTTCCACCGGAAATGAAGGTGGCACAGGGATGGGTGATTCTTGTGCTAAGAGGAACAAATCCGTGGTGGATCCATTCATGGCAAGGTATGCTGCCTGGTTTGCTTGAGGCAAGTCATTGGAAGTGTTTTGTGCAGAGGGAAACTTTTTAGCAATTCCTTTGCAAAAAAGCCAAGTTTACTGATTGAGAGTGAAAGGTTGTTTTCCCCTTTGAAATCTGTAAATATGAAAATATTGCCTCGACAGATGGATGTGTGAAGCACAGAAGTTATTCATTTTTCCTAACTAAATAGCTAATTACATAGGTAAGGGGGTGGGGATTATTGTCAACAGATCAACACTAGCTCCATGCCGACCATGCCAGAACTTCCTAGTTTACCTCACCATATGGTGAGTTTGAAAAAAGCTAGGATATGAAAATACGTGATAAACCTAAAACCTAAAATTAAGGATGGATAGACCCTGCACATGAAGAAGTGGCTTATTCTATCTGTGTCCTCTCTGGAGTCACCAGGGGTGACTTCCTATCTGAAAGGTGACCCTGCAAGTCTAAGCATAGGTCTTGGGACATAATGTTTCCCAGGTGCTAAGGAATGAGGAATTTTTATAGCATTTTAACAGGCGCCTGAAGTCAGAGAGACCTAGGGTAGCTTTGCCACTAACTAGCTGCCAAGTAGCTGTAAGACTTCGGGCCGCTTGTTGGCATTTTAAAATCTCAGTTTCATCATCTGAAAATGGGGCTGAGAATAGAAACTTCCTCAGAGAGTATTCAGAGCATTAAATGAGATGATGTATGTAAGCTAGCTCATACTGAGTGCTCGATATGGTGGTTGTGGCCATTATAGCAAGTTTCTTGGTGCATCTGGCACTTGTGGTAAACACCTATAAGCTTTGGTTGCCCTGGTCGCCCTGAACAGGAAATCCCTTAGACCTGCTGCAGAGGTTCATGGACAATTTTCCTTCCCCACAGGGATCTCTCTTACCTCCGTCTTCGCTGGCATTTGACTTCCTACCGACCCAAGGTAGGATAGTCTTCTTTGGACTGAATTGTGTCCCCCACAATGCCTACTGATTCATGTTAGTTATGGTATTTGAAAACCCAAACTCCCCATGTTTGGGACCCTTGGGAGGTAATTAGATTTCGATGAGGTTGTAAGGGTGGGGTCCTTATGATGGGGAGGGTGTCCCTTATAGGAAGAGACATTGGAGTATTTGCTTCCTCCCTTTCTCTCTGCATTGTGAGGAAACAGTGGGAAGGCGGCTGCCTGTAAGCCAGGTAGAAAGGTTTCTTCCTGAAAAAAGCAAATTGGCCTGTACCTTGATCTTGGACTTGCAGCCTCCAGAACAGTGAGAAATGAATTCCTGTTGTTTAGGCCACCTAGTCTGTGGTATTTTCTTGTGGCAGCCAGGGTGACTAGCACAGAGAGGAAGGGTCCCGTGATCCAGAGGGCTAGGGAACGAAAGCCTGCTCTGCACATTGCATGGTCTACACTGCAGAGGAAAGGGAGCAAATGCAACTTTGTTTTGGGTGGTGTTTCCAACACTAACTGAACCAGGGGAATCCTTTTGACCTACCAGCTGCTTCTACTCCCCAGGTCCTGAGTTCTTGTTGCCTGAGGCCCTTGGCTGTGCTGTCTATTTGTCTGCTGTGGTCATTTGGAGCCTGGCCTGGGGCTGCTGACAGCTGGGAAGCCCCTGCCTCACTGGTACCGTGGTGGGTTGGGCCTCTGCTCAGCACTCCAAGAGCCTTCTCGTGCCCCTTTGCTCCTCAAACCAGCAGAATCCTGCAGGCTGTGCTCTCCAGATGTTCGCTAATACCCTCAGAGTGTGCTGATGCATGCGAAGCATGCTGGTGTCACTCTGAAGGGAGATTCAAGGAGACCAGATGTCTATGGGGCAGGAGCAGCGGCATCTGGCAGGACCAAAGGCCAGCTACAGGGTTGGCTCACACATGGTGGCCCCCGAATCCTGTGCTCCAGGCAGCGGATGTCCCATGCACATCCCTGATTTAGTGAGGCCCAGCCTGAGCCATACGGCAGCAGGCCCACAGCACACCAGGGTGACTCAGACCCCTGCCTCCGTCCCTTATCGTCATGTGTGCTGCTCTAAGGGGGATTTTCTTCTCTGTCAGAGTATAATCACTCAGTGCTAAGAAATACTTAGATGAGTGGGGCCCAAACTTTAGTTTGCATACAAGTCACCTGGGGAATCTTGCAGACTCATATTCAGAAAGTCGGAGATGCGACTTGAGATCTGCGTTTCCAGTAAATTCTCTGAGATGCCAGTCTGAGGGACACACCTTGTGTAGCACCGCACGAGGTAGGTTCAGAGACAGGCTTCTCCTCATAGGTCCTGCACATCTGGTCCAAGCGTTTCCCAGCTCTAAGCAAGTGAACAGATATTTTCTCTTTTGTTAGACCTGCACAACATCCTGTAGGTGGTTGGGTGGGATTCTTTTATCCATTTAAAAAAATGAAGACTTTCAGATTCTGAGAAAAGGACTTATCCAAGGTCCATCCATGAAGGTGGAATTCATCCAGGGCTCTATTTACTGCAACACAACAGCATGTTCAAGGTTGTAGAGAAAGTCTTAGGTACTGGTCTCTGAACTGCCATTGCATATTTACCTTCTTTCACCTTCAATTAAAACCACATGTATGCAGTTCACCACCCACACTGACTGCAGCTCCTTGAGGATAAAATTATGTCATAGCCCCTGGGATTGACAATATGTGTGTTGAAGAGATGATCAGGTATCTGTGGGTGCTTGTTAGTGGAGGGTAATATGTTCTCTGATTATGTTTGTAGTGGCTCCTTGTTGCTCACATCAATAGTTCTTCATCTTTTGGGGCTCGTGGACTTCACTGAGAATCTGATGGCATCTATGCCACCTCTTCCCACAGGATGCTCTTTGCATATAAATTCTGAAGTTTCATGGGGAATTCAGTGTTGGGGAAATAAAGCCTACTGTATGTAGGTCCTGTGGACTCCAGTGAACAACCTCTAGATAATAGGGTTAAAAATAATCTCTGCTACTTGGCATCCCTTGGAGGATTTAGGCAACTTGCTTTCTTCCATGATATGCTAGTTGAAGCTTCTTCAGTAGTGAGTGATAGAAATCCATTTGAGTTTAAGCGAAGTTGTTTGTTTTAATGTGCAAGGGGCAGGTTATTTAGGTAGCACATGGAATTGATGGAAGAATTGGAAAGGAGTATAGTAAAAATTCAGGTGCAGCTCCAAAAATGTTAGTGTGTAGATTCAAGGGTTTGAATGATGTAAGGATCATTTTATCTCCTTATTTATTTACATTACAGGGACATGGCTGGGGGCTGCTTCAAGTTCATGTTTCATAGTTCTGTGACCAGAGAGAAAAGGGCTTTTTTTTTCTACCAGTTTTAATAATAATACAAATACTAAGTCCCAGGGTAAGTTTCTAATTGGCTTGCCTTGGCTCAGTGCCCATCCATGGATCAATTACTGTGGCCAAGAAGGTGGAGACAAGGAAGTATCCTGGGATCCCTGGGGAAATGAGGTGCTGGGCTGTAGCTCTGATTCCTGTTTTCTATCATTCCTTTTCTGAAATTCTGTGTCCTAGCTAGGTTAGGTTGTTCCTGTCCTTCCTATACATTATTTATTGCCACCTCTTAGTCTCCTGGGGTTTTCTCCCCACTCTGCTTATACATTTTGGACTTGGTCTTTGTTTCTTAAGGCAGCCATAACAAAGTGCCACCAACTGGGTGGATCGAAAGAGAAATTTGCCCTCTCACAGTTCTGGAGCCTAGACTTCTGACATCAGAGGTGTCAGCAGGCTTGATTCCTCTAAGGGCTCTGAGGGAGAGAAGGTTCAGTGCCTCTCACCTAGCTTCTGGTGGCAGCTGGCAATCCTGGGTGTTCCTTGGCTTGTATACTCATTGCTGCAATCTTTGCCTCCATTTTCCCATGGAATTTGCCTGTGCCTCTGTCTTCACATGGCTACCATCTCTCAGGGTCTCTCTCTTCTTCTTATAAGGACATCAGTGGCATGGGGTGAAGGGCTCATTGTATTCTAGCGTGACCCCACTTTAGCTAGTGACAGGATTGTATTTCCAACTAAGATTGCATTCTGATTACATTCCGATCACATTCCTGGGGGTTAGAACTTAAAGATATCCTTGAAGGGACACAAATCAACCCATCACAGCTTCCCAGCCCAGATTAAGACCAGTTTTTCCAGGAGGACTTTTGGTGACTCTCCCAGGTCTGGTCTGTTTCTCCTCTGAGCTCCAGGGGTTTTGACCCTGAGCAGCAGCTCCGTGCTGTGGAGACTTGAGCGCCTGATGCACATCTTGGGTTGTCATGAGATTGGAAGCTCCCTGAGGGCAAGAATCCAGATCTTGTTAATACTCCTTCTGGTGCCCAGAGCATGGGCATGAGGTGCCCAGAGAGTTGGTTAAATGTCATTCTGGGTGAGTCTGGGTGTTTTTAGGGGAGAGTAACTTTTGAATTAGCTTGAGTAAAGCCGATTAGACTGAATAAAGAACATTGTCCTCTCAAGTGGGGGTGGGGGCTTCGTGTAATCTCTTGGTGGCCTGAACAGAACAAAAATCTGAGCTTGGAAATGAATGCACTCTCCCTGCCAGTCTTCAAGCTGAGACACCCGTCTTCTCCTGCCTTTGGACTTGGACTTGGACTGGAACTTAAAACCATCTGCTCTCCAGATTCTGGGACATCTCAGTCCCCATATCACATGAACCAATTCCTTATAATAAGTCTCCTTATACATATTCATATATATTTGTTTATACATAAAATCCTACTGGTTCTGTTTCTCTGGAGAACCTCACCTAAGACTAATACACAGGGCCTAACACGATGCGAGTGCTCAGTAAATGGGGAGAGCAAATGCAGGAGCGAGTGAGTGATGCTGAGTGTCTGCGGTGCCTCCGAGACACTCCCCAGGGGCCTGTGTGGGAAGCCTTGAAGAGAAACTCTGGCGAGAAGTGACATCTACCTTCATGCAGCCGTTCTCAACCTCTGCTTCACTTGGGGAGGCCCCCTAACTCAGGCCAGTTACTTGTAAATTTCTGGAGGGGGGAGGCAGGCAGCAATAGGTCCCTTTTATAGCTTTTCAGTGAGTTCACTGCACAACCGAGGCAGAGAAGCCCCTCTCAGGCAGCAGGAGAGCTCCAGGCACACGCTATGTGCCTACCCTAAGTGAGTGTCACCCACGCCAGTTCAGCTTTTGGACTTATCTTCAGGCCAGGAAGTTGTTCTGATGGCACAAACCATCAGGCATTAATTTGTTCTGGATTGACTAG
The DNA here is from genome assembly GCA_007922815.1 of Macrotus californicus. Lineage (NCBI taxonomy): Eukaryota > Metazoa > Chordata > Mammalia > Chiroptera > Phyllostomidae > Macrotus > Macrotus californicus. The sequence goes on along the minus strand of VMDR010000775.1, from coordinate 20,569 downwards.
GCAGGCTATCTGTTGGGAGTCAGGACACCCAGTGCTTGAAACTTGCTTTGAGTTAATGTCTTGCCTGCACGCAAGCTCAGATTCTTGGAGAAGGGCCCCCCAGAAGGAGTATTTTCATGTAAAGGGATGGGCAGGCTCTGTGTGAACTGTCAGCACCAGGAAAGGAAAAGGACCAGGAGTGCTCCGTATGTAGCTGGTGACAATAAGATGTCACAAGGACTTGCTTGAGAAAGAAAAGCAGTAAGCCCTGATAACACTGTGTTGGGGTATAGGAGGAGCCCTGAGTCCCCACGGTGCTTTGGAGAATCGTATTTCAGGCCTGTGCTGGAGCAAGTGGACAGCCGTGGTGACATCAGCTCCCAGCAGGAGATCGAAGCCTCGGGGTGCCTTGGCTAGGGTGGGACCTGGCCACTGTGTTCTGGCCTCCTGGGCACTCCATAAACCATCTGTGACAGGGTGGCATCCCCAGCAGGCTGGCGGTGCAGAAGGGAACACATGAGGCCGTATTTCAGTCTGGACACCGGGACCTGAATGGCAACGTGTGCGTGTCTGGGGCTGAAGTTTCGCTGAAGCTGATTTGTGGCCATATGAATTTACGGCCTCAGAGGACAATAGGATCGATCAACGAGACCCATATGTGTTCAGTCCCCAAGCCTGGGTCCCAGAGAACACAGGGGGAGATTGGGACAGTAGAGGGGAGAGATTTTGTTATGTTCTCGGCAATAGATGATATAGTTTCAGTCAAACAACAGGTTTTTAGAGACATTTTGAGGATTCTCATTGCTTTCCTTTTCTTTCTCATCCAGGGTGTCTGCACAGTCTTGAGCTGAAGGGACTTATGGAAATAACTCAAAACCAGACATATTCCACACTGGGAGACTGACACCTCAGAGTCCCCTCCTTGGCCTGGCAGCCCCAGGAACACTCACCCTCATAATAAGAGCAACTCCATGCTTTAAAGGAAGCAGGACTCAGTTTCCCTTGTGAGTGGGGAGCTGGATATCTCTGCTTTCTAGACACATGTAGGGAGACCCCACCAGGGGATGCAGGGCCTGATTTGTGCCCAGGTGGGGCGGTGGCTGCTCCAGCAGGACTTGCCTGCCTTCTAACAGGTCTGAACTGTGTGAAGGCTGGGAGATGAACCGGTCCTCACTGAGCCTGTGCAGCTCCGAGATCCAGGAACCGGCCAGTCACCACATGTTCGAGGTGTAGTTCTAGAAGGTTATGAATTACCCTTCTGTTCCCCAACAGAGACAGAGTCTCCAATGTTTTTCCTCGGGGACAGGTGACATAGACTTGTTTGGACAAAGGCAGGGCCTGACATCAACTCCTTTCCTGAGAACAGCTGTGTAGAGTCTCAAAGGGGAGTGTAGGAGGGCACAGCAGGGGACAAAAGGGGAAATGGGCACAAAGGGCTCTGTGGGGGGGCACAGGTGCCAAGCTGGCTTTCTTGTTTCCCATCCAAGAAACAGAAGCATGGATGGTCCTGGGCATCCAGTACGCTTCCTTGGTGAACTCCTGGTAGGTGGCATTCTTACATGGAATGTGGCCTCCCAGCCTGTCATGGTGGGTGCGTGTGGGTATACACACACAGACACATAAAGAGAAACCCAGTGGTAGCAGGGTGACACAAAGGAAGGGACACGAAGAGGTAGAAAAGATTCTTAAACTGAAGTAACAGGACTGTTAATAGACTGAATGTTTGATTCCCCCAAATTCTGATGTTGAAACCCTTCTCCCCCGATGTGTTGGCATTAGGAGGTGAGGACTTTGGGAGGTAATCAGGATCGGATGAGGACATGAGGGTGGTCCCTGTCATGAGTGGGATTGGTGTCTGTATAAGAGTCACCAGAGAGCTTGCTGCTCTCTGTTTCCCCGCATAGGAGGCTGCAAGGAGAAGTCCCCAGTCTCCAACATGGGAGAAGGTCCTCACCAGACCTAGCTATGCTGGCACTCTGCTTTCAGAATTCCAGCCTTCAGGACTGTGAGAAACAGACCTACTGTTTACACAAGTCACCCAGTCTGTGGTGCTTTGTGTAGCTGCAGCAGGACTGAGATAAGGGCTGTTTTAAGCAACAGCTCCGCCATGTCCTAGCGGTGTGGCTTTGGGCAGGTCACTTACTCTCTCTGAGTGTGAATTTATCCTGCTAGAAAAGTGAATAATAATTTCTGTTCTGCTTACTTTCTTCCCAGAGTTTTTAGGAAGACCAAAGGGGAGAATATATGTGAAACACTGCTCCATAGACTATAAATTTTATGAAAAATTCAGGGAGAAAATATGCGTTTATTTTTAAAACCAAACCAAACACCAGCATGGGGTTGCTTTTTCTTTTTTTGATCTCACTGAGACTGGCAATGTTTCTCTCCCCAGGATTCTAAGATACTATCAACTCCCCATTTTAGTTTTGAGTTTTCTATCTGCCATCAGGTCTCTAGACAAAGATACCAGGCTCCTTGGTATAGGTCCCCTGGTTTCTGCTGTGCCCCTGCTGCCACCCTGAGACCTGGGAGAATGAGCCAGGAAGGGAAGAGCCTGGGACTCATCCAGAATGCTCATGTTGGGGAAGACCCTGACCTCTGGATCACGAAGTGTGGATTGTTGGCAAATTTCTTCAGATGATAATTGTGGCAGGAAAAAATCTCTCGGGGAGAGAATTGTCTTTTGTTCGGCAAATACCTTGCTGACATTTTTGAATATGTAGGTGAGCTCGCCTCAGGACATGGCTTAGATGAACAAGGTGGTTTTCGACTTTGCTTGCACATTAGGAGTTTTGGAAAAACATGCGTGCCTGTGCCCCAGCTCCAGAGCCTCTGACGTCATGGTCTGGGGTAGGGTCTGAGCATCAGTATTTATTATAAAACTCCCCAGGAGATTCTCATGGGTTGCCAGGGTTGAGCTTCTGCTGCTTCAGGGGTAGGGCGGAGTCCATCTGGAAGGTGGTGGGTGGGGGATGTCTGTGCAGAGATGAACAGTGGGGTGATTCTGGTGCCCAGGGAAGTCAGTTAACAAAGGAATCGCTGGCATTTAATTCTGGTTGTTTGCTGCAATATATCCTCAAATCCTCAGTAAAAGGCTAGGTGGCCAGTGATATCCATAGTGTTCTATGGGGGGAAGTGCCAGAAGCAATACTGGCCCCAGGAGTGGACAGTGAGAGTCCAATACCTGCAGAAGATGAAAATTGGAGCAGGGATGGGGGATTCAGCAAGTCGGAAATTGGAGTTAGAAGAAACAGAGACAAACGTAATTCCCCTAAGAGTCCTCTGGGATGTCGGGAAGGATGCTTAGTTTCCTACTGTTTGTGAGATAGGGATTCAAGGTAATCATATTTAAATCTCAGCGGATGGTACCTCAGCTGCTGGGGAACATGAAGACTTACAAACAGCTGACACTTGAGCCGGAGGATAATAAATAATTTACCACCTTCCACTCTTCCCACCTTGCACACTCCATGTGTGGAAGATTTTATAGCTCTCACAGTTCATTCACATTCATCTCTTCCACAGCCTTCCAGCAGGCCCAAGAGACTGGGAAGGAAGGGATTCATCACATTTGATCGCTGTGGTTCTTGTGCAGCAGATCACAGCAGCCGTGGGTCCTGGAGCACCACTGGCCCCAGACCATCACTCCTGGCTCTGACTTCGTGCCCAGCCCAGCCCTCCAGGTGGACTTTGGTCTTCCAGCCCCCTTCAGCAGCAGAGCAAGCAATATCTTCTGCCCTTAGACTCTTTTTTTAAAAAGAATGTTTAAATAACATGAGCTCTGGATCCAATGTTTCCCTTAATCTCCTTCCTCTCCCATTTTTTTCTCTCTCTTTCTTCTCTCTCCTTTCTTCCTTATCCGTTCATTCCTCATCTCCATTTCCCCATCTTCTCATCTGTAGCCATTCGCCATTGCTTTAACGTTCATAGGCCACACTCTCATTTGATAGATTTCCCCCCCTAGATTACTGTGTTCATGCGTGAATTCCATATAAAAGTGTTCTCAAACCCTTTTTTTTTTTTTATCATTTGCCCTTCTCTGTTTCTTAATCTGATTCCAGGATGAGTCAGATGTCCTTACCAGCAAGTAATGAAGACTCACTGGGTTTCTAACCGGGAAACAGTCACCCAGACAATATGGGAGGATCTTCCTGGCTGTACTCACGGATGTCCACACGCTGTTGATGTAACACTCATTCTCGGCAGATAGAGAGGACTCAACATATTAAATGGTTTCAGCTGACCTTTTCTCTAGATTTGGAAGAGAAGCACGGTGACCTGCTTCTCCCACATGGAAGCAAATAGCTGAGTGTATTTTATACCCAGGTGTTTGCCATATAGCTTGATACAAAACCATGTCCTGGAAAACTATAAGCCAATCTAATTTATAGAAATAAACTGAGTGAGAATCATTATTTTTTATTGGTACCACTTAATGTGAAGAAAATGCACATTTTCCAAAAATATGGAAAAAACATTCCATTTGCCTTATTGGGTCCAAATGTTAGGTTTAAATTATTTTACTATGCAAACTTTCTTTCATATCTTGGCAGTAGTGATTTCCATTTTTATTCCTTTGGTATCCATAATCTTATGAGAATCAAAAACACATGCCTTGAGATCACTGGACAGCTCCTCCTCCAACATTTTAAAAATGCACAACGAAGGTTATTGCTCTGGTAGCAAAATAACAGGAACCCTATGGGAGAAAATTATGAGGACATCTAGGCTGATGGGAAAGAGGTTCAAAGGTGCGCTCTGGTTTTCATGCTTTTGATTTGCAAGTCATTAAGCTGGAAGAGCCCCTGCCTCCTGCTGACTGCCACTAGGAATGCAATTTTTTCTTCTTTAATAGAGGATGCTTATTCATCGGCTCCAGGTTTGCAGTATTGGAGGAGAATGGGGATCTGGACCTTCCAGTGCTTCTTGAGATGGGGTGCTTATTGATGAGCAGTGGGGACTAAGAGTGGATGGACTTCTGGTCTCCCTTTGTCTGCGGGAGGAGGTGCATTGGGCAGGGACAGAGAAACATCATGCAAGTTTCAGTCCCAGGAATTTTGGGCTGACAGAGAGAAGTCAGTGAAGAGGTAAATGTTTTATGTTCTCTCCTGAAAAAAAAGTATTAGAGAAAACAAATTTGAGGCTAATCAGGTGCTAAAACATGAAGAAAGGAAGGTTGAGAATAATGTGAAAGAAGAAGGGGATGGGCAAATGAATGACTCAGTGTCCTTTAGGGGCAGTAGGTCAAGGGCTCTGGCTGGCCTTGCTCCAAGGTCACACTTCAGACATAGCATCCTCAGGTTATGATGCCTATTTGAGTGATCGGTCAGCCCGGCTTCTAATGTGTCGAGAAATCCCTGTGCCATTTTCTGCCTCCTACCTTGTATTTGCACACTTGTCTTCTATGGGATGTAGGCTTTGCTCAGCATACACAGCTTGACACGCCCAAGACTCTTCCATTCTTCAATTGATGGTTAGTGAGTGAGTGTTTTAGTCCACAGTTTATTCTTAGTTGTGTTTCTGCAGCACATATGTTATTCTTTAATGTTGGACAATGACGGTGCCTTGGAATGTCCCTTCTTCACTTGGAAAACTCACCTTTTCAAAAATTGACACAAGCATCTTATTCTCAGTGAAACTCTACCTAGTTACTCCAAGCCAAGCTGTTTCTTCTCTCTTTTGAAGCCCCCTGTAACTGGTGGGCACATAACAATTGTTGCCCTGATTCCTCTGTATTGTGCTTTTCTCTACATATCTGAGGCTCTTTTACAAGTAAACATCTTGAGGGTAGAAACTGCCTAATTACCCAGACTTTTCCTACATTTCAGCACTCAGCACATAATAAGAGCTGAGTAAAGGTTTTTGAATGAATGAATGGCATTTATTCATCTAAGCCCTGATGTATTGTAAGGATGAATGAAAAATGTACTTCACTCACAAATAAGCAATGTAATTGAAGTAACAACTATACAAATTTTTTTTGTATTATTTTATCAATTAATCTATGCATTATAAGAGTGAGAGTAAGAGTGTACATTGTATGGTTAATAACCACGTGGAAGAATAAAGACCCCCTTATACTTGGAACCCCTAGCCCATGCTGCACACTTACTTTGACTTTCTGACACTGACCATGGATGTTCATCAGATATGCCGAATGACTGCTGCATGACCATCAACTTATTGATCTCCAGAAATCAATATTGATTCTTCCCCAAACAAGACTTTAAAAATGCATTGGCAGGTAGTGTCTCATTTGTTTGGTAGGGAAGGTTTTTGGTGAACATGATTCAGGAAGCAGGTGTAAGCCCACCTGTGCAGACTGGAGGGATCTAAGAGTCCCATGGAAACTCATTTCACTTCATCAGGACCTCAGTCTTCTTGAGGGAAGTCTCACATCACAGCCCCTGGGAGCTCAGCCTCCTTGGTCTGCAAGCTTTCCTCTGGAAGGGAGACTTCCACTCATTCCTGGGTGGCTCCTTCTGCAGGTCCAAGTCCTGCTCAAACCATCTTCTCTAGGAGATATCAATAAGGCTTAAATAGTGGGTCTGTGATTGGTAGGCATGAATGGAATGCGTTAGTAATTGACCAGATGGAAGCGTGGGCTGTGCAGAGAGCTGGGAGCTAAGGTAATTCAGTAGTAGTCTTGGCCCTACCTAGTTCCCCATTGTTGGCCTCAGCAGAGTTGCTTAACTTCTCTGAGTCTCATTTTTCTTTTTGCAACATGGGAATAAAATGAGCATTTCTGCTTGTCCTCCAGAATTGTTGTGAGGATCAAATGAAATGAAGACTGTAAATGTGTAATAGTTAACATACCATGTCTGTTTTGCTTCTCATTGTATCTTCAGGGCCTTGCTGAGGACCTGGGACATAGAATGACCTCAGATCCTTAGAGCAGTTGATGACCCTTTGAAAGACAGAAGAGTATTATGGTGTATATGACTCCATTACCAACTGACCTACTTCAAAACCCAGTTCCACTTCTTCCTAGCCGTGTAGACTTTGAGTAAGTTAATCAAACTGTCTGTGACCCCGTAACCCTTTTTGGGGACAATAATAGCCTCTCCCTCATGGATGGTTGTGAGGTATAAAGCAGGCCATGCCTTTAAAGCTTTCAGAAAAGTTCCTGACACATATAACCTTACAACAAACATGAGCTACTAGTATCCTACCTCCTAGGGAATCACCATTTACCTATAGACTCAGAATAATACTCCTGTGCGAGGTACTTTAGGAAGCTTTTACTGAAACTATTCAGATCTCTTTGCCAGTACATTGGCTTATATGTGACTCTGTCAATGAACTCCAAAACATATGCTGCTGGTTCCTTTTATACAGTCTTACACAACTGTCTCTTTCTCCAGAGAAATCTAGGGGTATATTTTTAGGCTTATGTTTGCTGTTCCTTTGATCCTCCTAAGGCTACATTCTTTTTCAGAAACTCTTTATTTTAGAATAATTTTAGATGTACAGAAAAGTTGCCAAGATAGCATAGAACGTTCTCATGTACGCTTTACCGAACCCCCCGCCCCCTCATGTTAACATCTCACTTAACTGTGGTTGGTACATTTGTCAAAACTAAAAAAGTGAACGATTTACATTACTGTTGACTGAAATGCAGGCGGTTTGGGTTTCCCTGGTTTTTCCTTTTACATCCTTTTCCTCTTCCTCCCACATCACACTCAGTTGTCCTGTCTCTTTAGTCTCAACCCATCTGTGTCAGTTTTTCAGCCTCCCCTTGTTTTCCATGACCTTGAAGCCGTTGTGAGGAGTATTGTCAAGTATCTTGTAGACTGTTCCTCAGTTAGGGGCTGTCAGACGTTTTTCTCAGGATTCAAGAGGGACTAGGGGCTTGGGGAAGAGCACCACGGAAGTAGTGTGCTGAACCTACACTGTGATGAGAAACCTCCGTCTTTGCTGCCTTTTGCTTCTCCTCAATTGCTCTTCCTCTTTTTTTTCTCATTATCCCCCCCCCCCCAAATGGACTCACAATATGAGGAAACCAAAGGGTAAGATATGAATTGGGCTCTAAAGGGAAATTAGAATTTGGAAGTGAGTAAAACATTTTGCTTGCCCGAACCTCCCTTATTCTTGACATTCCAGAGCCCGCCATGAGGGTATAACCCCTCTTACTCTGCCCACTCCCCTAGTTTTTAGGAATTTTGAAGAGGCTCCGTACTGACCCATGGCCTAAATTGAGTTTTATCTTCATTGCAAGGTATAGGTGCTAACATTTCAGTGCACCTTCCTGTGGGTCTCCTGCTCCTGCTCCTCAGAATGCCCTGCCTCCACCTCTGCCCACTCAAGCCGTGTCCTTGCTTTGTGACTCAGCTCACAGCTCCCTCTGTCTCTCCATAGCCAGGCTGGAGTTCAAGGTGGGAATGAGGACAGATGAACAATTCAAAGGAAGACACCTGCAGTGAGCGATTCTGGAAAGAGGCTGAGCATCCAGCTGACAGTGAGACCTTGGGGTAGGTGCCCCCACACTGCATTTCCAGCTTCCACAGCCAGCAGAATTGTGTCGAGTCTTGCTGGTCTCAACTCACATTTTGCTCGGGTACCACAAGCCTGCTGCTGTCCACACCGCCCACAACAGAGGCTATAAAATCATAAAGGAAGATAAGAAGGAGAGGACTTGACTTTGAGCACTAAATCTTCATAACACAAAAACTTTCAGTTGGGATTTTCATGTTTAAAATTTAGTACAGCAAGAGGATTTGGTTTCCAGTCTCAGATCCGCTTCTACTGAAATCTGCATTTCCACAGCCCACCAGACTGTGATTTAATGGTGGTCAGCATATCAGGACCATGGCTGCTGTTTCCTGTATATACATAACCTTCTTTCAATGATGGGCTTCTTTTAGTACAATTAAAAATTCTGCAAAATTATATTTTGCATGCATATCATTGATTATAGGGTGAATGGCACTCTAAAAACTATATTCATATGTATTTGCTATTTAATTAAAAAAACAAGTGATCTTATATACTGTAGAGTTTTAAGGGATATTCAAGAATAATTGTAGCTACACCAGCTTGTCACCATAGGCTCTGACTTGACAGCCTACAACTGAATAAGATGCAGCCACACTGCCATCCAAAATTCACTGGCTCTTCCTTTGACTGTACTACTCAGGACCCCTTGCACTTCTCCATGTATTTCTGTGTGATCCCATACATGTCACACATGAACTCATGAATGGCACTTTCGCGGTCCGTCTATGAATGAAGACCTTGCTGCAGGAGGGAGGGGTGTGGATGAAGGGGAGAGAGAAGAACGAGGAAGGGGGATTACACCTGCAGTCACTAAATGGCAGTGGGTGCGGATGCCAGAGGTGCTGATTCTTGCAGTGTCCCCCGCCCCCACCACCACTGTGCATCTCTCACCATGCATCTCCCACCGCCTGTCTCTTAGCACACATTTGCCACTGGACCCTTCCAGATCCCACATGTCCCTAAACCCATGTTTGTGCCAACAGCAACTTCGGTTCAGCCTGTGGCTCCTCTCTTCCCAGGGCTTACACCTGACTCCAGCTGGTAAGGAGAAACTTTTGAAAGATGATGCCAAGTGCATTGCATAAAAATTGGTAAGTACCGAAACCTTAATACAAAATGTTTTTGGAGGAAGACAATGTGATTGCGATCATTTAAGGCTGATACTTAAACCTCTAAATAAAATCACCTCAGTTAATGGTTATTAATCTTCTAAAATCACATTTTTCAATTTTGAAGGTAGCTAAAAGGAGGGGAACCCACAAAGACAGTTGGCCATGAATTTCAAAGTGAATATTTCACTTTTCACACGGTTTAGGATGAAACACTCAGCAATTTGTAGGTTTCTGGGGGTTAAAATTCGTCAGACCACATGGTTTCTTGAGTTGCGAAATCTTGACTGGAGGCTTATGAAGGATGTCTTCAGCAGCAAACTTTTGTTGAGGGGGAAAAGCGTTGTTTTAAACATAAGACAGAAAGTGAAACTGATATTCTTCATGCTTTTCTTTGAGTTACAGCGTGGTCTGGCATTGATTTAAAGCGAATATTGCTGCTGCTCTGCCTCCGCCGTGGCAGGACAAATCAGAAAGGGCCCAAGAATAATTCATATACTGCAAGCATTCAAAGCTGCTTGATGTGGATTCAGGCAGAACATACTGGAGAACATCCCCAAATTATGTGTTCTGCGTTCAAAGAAACCACAATGTCTCTGCTTCTTCCCCCCACCCCCACTTCACCAAAGGCAGCATGCTATGATGGGACCCGGAGTACGAGCTTGGGTGGGGGGTCAGCGTCCGAGGTTCAATGCTCCTTGGCTGGCTGTGAGAGCCTGGGTAAGTCGCTTAGTTTCCAAGTCTCACTTTCATCATTTGTAAAATATAGCAAATTATTTCCACCTTTCAGAGTCATTATAAATATTACCCATGGTTTTTATTGGGAGAGCCTCTAGTACCTTGGGTGAACTATGGAAGGTATTTAATAGGCATCCTTTGATTTCCGTGCTATAAATTCTGCTTTTTCATTGTTTGTGTAGTTGGGCTATAAAGAAGCAGAAGAATCTTCTAGAACTTATCATGGAAAATGAACCCTTGCCCTTTCCAATGGATTATTCCTACTGATTATGACCAAATGGCACTAGGGCATCTTATGGCACTAGGGGGACACATGTCCCTTGGTTCTGCAGCTCAGAACGTGGGGAGGAGTAAATACAGGTGGGCAGAGGTGGGAAGGGTATGGAAGGGAGGGGAGGGGGCTCTTTGATTTCCCTCCCATTCCCATCTCTCGCCATAAAGATTCTCGCACTTTTCCCGTTCTGAGTGGGCAGTTATGTTCCGTGTGTGTGCTTGGCTTGTTCAAGCCGAGTGGGCTGCAGCAAAGCACAGGGTGTTATGATTGAGTGTCACCACAACAGCCTAACACATGGGGTGAGTTTAACAGTCACTTGGAATGAGGGATGAGATGTGGGGATGGATTTGGAGAGGCTTGATCTGAGCATGGGAGGATTAGCAGAACTTGGTTATGGAAACGTCCCCGTTGGAAGAGAAGGGAAGGCCTTGGATAAGCTTTCTGGGGCCACTGAAGCTCTCGGGGTGGTTTGAGGCCACCTCAGGCTCCTACAACAGACCAACATGCTCTGTGATCTGTAGGTCTATGAGGGTTAAAATTGTCACGTCTTTTCTTGAATTGCAAAATCATGACTGGGGCCTTCGAAGCATGGATGTCTTCCGTGACAAACATTTGTTGGGAGAAAGTCTTGTTCTAAATGTAGGACAAAAATGAAAACGGTATTCTTCATGTGTTTCTTGGCATTACAGCCTGGTCTAGCAGACCACAAGGAGCACAGTGCTTTAGGTCCACTAAAAAGATTTCATCCACATAGATTTTTTTTCTTTGGTGCTTCTTCGTCACTTCTAAAGCCTTGTGGGATCTCTGCCTTCTGCAGACCATCATTCTGAGGCTTGATGCTCCACATCACTTTCTCTTAGGTCTGGCTCCAGATAAGGCACTCAGTTATCAGGCTCTCCCTTAATTTATTCTGCCCTCTACTGACTTCAGCCACACTCTGACCTCACTGTGGTGCCCAGTCTTTCACCCCTGACACTTTCTCACTATTCCCACCTCCTCATGGTCTCACTTCCTTCCTGATCAAACCCTGGTCCTTTGTTCAGCACCATATCCACTCCCTTGCAAAGGTCTTAGCTCCCTTTCCTATTTCCTTCCATATCATAATTGCCCGAAATTATCAACCTGTTTCAATCCATTGGTTTACTTACACTGAGTCATATATATGAGAATCTAAACACAGCTAGAGAAAACAAACCACGTCAGATCGTATCTGTGTTGACTGGATTCTCTTTAAATTGATGGCCACAAATCTCACCTTTTGTTTCTTCTGTTACGTCTGAAAATCTCCCAATGAGTGCCACTCGCTGGCAAACTTGCCTCATGCCATTCAGAGAACATAGATGTGTTCCTGCTCCTATGAAACGTCAGACCCTTCTGCTGGGCTCTGGAGAAACCACTGTATAGCTGGATAAATGGCATGTTATCTTTGGACATGGATGGATTAAAAGGCAGTCCCCATTCTATCTTTAAGCCAAAACTGAAATAGTTTTAATCTCACCCTCTTTCTAAACGTTGTCAGTCAGGGCTTAAATCCCCTCATCCATGTAGATGTTTCTCAGCCACACCCTCCAGTGACATCCACCAAGTTGTTTTTCCCCCCTCCTCGTCTGTTGCCTTGAGAGCCATCATGGCTGCAGCACCGATGTGACCACCGTGAGGACACTGATGTCTGCTTCAGGGATGACCTTGTCACAGTGTTGTAAACTTGCTAATCTCTGGGGCTAAAGCACTTTCAGGATTTCTGTGTCTCTGAAGTCTGGAGGTATAAATTGTCGTCCAGTCCGCCCATTTGCGGGTCACTCCTCATTACTTATCACAGCTGCCCCTTGGAGTTCTCAGAGCTGTTAGTCCTCCTTCCAGAGAAAAGCAAGCATGGGATCAATTAGTTTCTTGCTGCTGTTGTGTGAAAACAGAAAATCAGAGGAAATTTTGCCAGACACAATAATGATGGATGATCAAATTCTGCTGGACCCAGGGAAAATTTAGGTTGTTTGTCCCAGTGTCATCCTTATGGGATTGTCACGCATCAGGGGCAGAGGCCCTGATGCTCCCAAATGAGGGGTTTGGCTCCTCATCTGTTAAATAAAAGGATTAGACTAGAAGATTTTTAAGGGTACTTTTAGCTCTGGAATTTTAACTTTAATACGCATTTTGAATGATATGCATAACTAACTACCTTTTAAAAATGTTTTGGGGCCTGAGTAGAGAATCCTAAGGAAGAATGCCAGAGGTCCTTGAATTTGAGTCTTCAATGGCTCATCCGTTTCCTGGTACAAAAGCCAATCTATGAAATATGTATACTCTATATTCATCACAACATCTATATTCTGATGAGTCACAACTGAGTCGGGAGGTCACATTTTTGCTGTTTTTCCCCATGCATGTCAGTGAGAAATAAGACAGTTCATGACTGGGTGTGAGTGTTGGGGATGTGGTTTTTCCCTTGAATAATGATAAAGAGAGCAAACCTAGGTGCTGATACTAATTGCAGACACCAAAAGATGTGACCGGGGGGCATACCCCTCTGAGACTTGATTTCTTCTTTTGTGTAATGGGAATTAAAATAGTTCTTACCTATTTGGTTGTTTTGAGGATTGAAAGAGGATTGAATAAAGTTTTTAGCACATGAAAAGTACCTAACATGCTATCAACAATAATAATTGTGATATTTATTATTATTACTATTGACTATCCAGATGAGAGATTAAAGAAGGGTTTCTTAAAGGCTGAGGATAGATTCTAGGGTCCAGGGGTCTTTCCTGATACTCCTGATATCTGGGTACATGGGTAGCTACTTCTGCTTGCTAAGCTGAGCTCTAGTTATCAGCCTCCTAGAAGACCTCATCTCCATGATTTCTGGTGTTGGGATAATGGAAAAGCAAAGATGTTGTTGGCTCTGGCTCCCTGGGAAAGGCTGTGCAGAATGTACCACTGACCTCACACCACCGCACACAAACTTTTTCTCTTCCCTTCAAGATGCCAGAAGGGGCTTCGCTCTTACACTCAGATCCCAGCTTGTCTTGGGTTTTAACTTCCACTTCCCAGGTTCTGATTCCCCACATATCTTGGCAGCTTGAAGAGTTGAAGAGCTGATTCAGCATCCCAGCAGTGTCCAACAATTGTGCTGGCACTTCAATTTTTGTGTTCTAATGGAATCACATAAATCCTGAAGACCCTGAGCTGCTAATCCCCATGTCCTTTGGCATCCTGTCCTTTTATAGTAACTGTGTGACCTTGGGCAGAGAGACTTACTTTCTTGAGCCTCAGTTTCTGATTAGTGAAATGAGGACGATCTAATATCTGGGGGATGTAGAGCTCCATTTGCTGGCAAATATACCCTGATATACTTTTCAGTAAAAAGGAAGTTATATAATGTTATAGCTAGTATGACCACACTGTAAGAAAAGGAAAATACACTTGTACAGAAAAAAGGCTTAAAATGATATCACCAAAATGTGGAGTTATCGTGGGGTAATAGAAGAGCAAGTGATTTATAATTATTTTCTTTGAGGATTATTGTTTTTGTAATTAGGAAAAAATGCAGAAGCAAACTGAAAGGTATTTCCTTTCTGAAAAAAAAAATATTTTCCTTAAAGTTTTTGTAATTTATTAGGAAGAGATGCACAGATCTCTGCCAGGCACTCCGGGAAGGGCCGATGAAGAGCATTAGCTGATGAGCATTGATCCTGTGCCTGCTCTTGTACCAGCCACTGTGAAGATGTTGTTCTAGACTCTATTAATTTGTGTTTTTAAGCAAATAAGATAATAGAAATAATAACATTAGAATGGAGAATTTAACAAATACTCAATGCATGCAGAGAAGAACAACATTTACATGCGCGCTGTCCAGATAGGCCTTCTTATACTTGTATTCATAGACATATGTCTAATTCATTTTCTTCCTTGTCTGTTGCTACAAATCTTTATTCCCCTTTTATATTTTCTCTACCATTCTCTGTATTTTTGAGCAGAGAGGATATGTGGGTTTCCTGATAACTGTGTTGCCTTGACCAGAGGGGCCTTCCCTTTGGAGTTGCTGAATGTTTTCATGTGTCTGGAAATTGTTCTCTGATTGAGGTCATGTTCAGTCCCAGGCAGAAAGACTGTATTGACGTTATTCCTTGTCTGCTGAGAGTTTCAGTAATGAATGAGAGAGATGAATGAAGACACAGAGACATGGCTATCAGTGTGGGGATTTCACTTCCACTCAGGAGCACATCGAGTCTGTGGCCCAGAAGTGTAGAGCCAGTTGTTTCAGCAAACCCATCTCCACCTGGTTCGTGTGTGCTGGGAGCAGCCTCTGCTGTAGCAGCTGCGAGGGTAGCCTGACTGGCAGAGCCAGAGGGGTCCTCTTCCTCACCGGCTGTGCGGTCACTTCTTTGCAGCTCTAGTCCTTGCTCTGCTCAGGAAGAAGTTAGGGTGTTAAGGAGAGGCTGGGAGGGGCAGAGGCAATGTGACATGCCACTTGCTCCATTGCAGGGCCTTGTGTCTGGCTGGCAGATGGTGGTAGACAGGAAGGCACTTCTCTGATGCCTGGGCTCTACTCTTGCCTGCACAGTCCCTGTGGAATGGCTTCAGGGATTCGGGTTGTATGTGGCTCCCATCTCTAGTGCAAACTTTCCTCGTAACACTGGTTTCACCATTTCAGAAGGAAATTGAGTGAGGTGGGGTTTCAGACTATATAGTATCTTGAAAATATGTTTGACATGATGTCTTAAGTATCTCTGCATGCCTTGCAGGACCTAGGATAGGGCAGGGTATATAGTAACTATTCAAGTCTTATGATTGATTGAATACCCAGTTCATTTTCCAATTTGAAAACAAAAAGCTTAATTTCTCTTTACAACCAATAGATACAAAGGCACCATGTAGAGCCAGTCTTCTTAAGTGCCAGCCCCTCTGTGATGTTCTCTGCATTTGTCAGGATCCTTCCGTTTTCAAGTGACAGACACCTGAGAGAATTTATTTACTCCTGTGCCTAGAAAATCCAGAGGTGAAACAGACCACAGGCATGACTGGATCTGGGACCAAGGCAACCTCCAGGGCCTCACTTGACTCTCTGCTCCTGGGCCAGCGTCGTTCTTCCTGCTGCCTGAGGCAGTGGAGCACAGAGATTAAGAGCTTAACCCTGGAACCAGACTAAAATGTGGCCTAGAGCCAGTGAATTAACCACTCTGGGCCTCCTCTAGAGCGACCATGATACTAATGGGAACATCTCCTGGGTGTGAAGCTTGCATCAGCCTCTGTGCGTAAACCTTTAGGGCAGTGCCTGGCCCACAACAAGTGTGTGTGAGGCTTGCCATTGATGGTGGTGGAAGTGTACAGATTGGGGAGAACGTGGCCTTTGATGGTACAGACTTACATACATCATCCCAACACAGAGAAGAGAAGTTTCTTTTTGTCAGAATCCATGTACAATCTCTCCAGGGCAACTCTCATTTACCCTGCTTGGTTCATGCACCCAGACCATGGACCCATTACCATGGCGAGCATTGACGGTTACTGTGATTGACAGGTCCACCATAATTACAAGGACTTGGGACCAGAGGTTCTCCAAAGAGCTGAGAGGAATTTCCCATTCACTCATCTATTCACCCAATGACTCTTTCTTACTCGTCTCCTGTGGGCCAGGAACAGTTCTAAGCCTTGGGGTTACAGCAGTGGCCAAGAGAGACAAGTTCTCTGTCTGCATGGAACTTGCATCCTACTAACAGCAAGAGGAACACTGAGTACACAAATAAATGAAAGCAAATATTGGCTGTGACAAGTGCTATGTTTAGTATACAATAAGGAGGTGTCTGGGAAAGTGGCTCAGAGGTGATCAGAAACGGCATCTTTAGGTAGACAGCCTTGGCACAGAGACCTAAAAGCCAAGATGGAGTCGGCCGTGCCTAGCTAGTGTGGGGAGAGCTTTCCAGGTGGATGGAGCAGCCAGTGCAATAGCCCCCAAGCAGGAATGAGATCCATGTTTTGAAAAAGAAAGACGCAGAAAGTGTGGCTGAGCTTGCGAAGGCAAGGGTGAGGGGTGTGCAGCCAAGTTGGATGGGGAACCATAGCCAGGGTGAATTTGATGTTTTTAAGAAACTGAAGTTCATCAACCTTTTGGCTGCTGTGAAGGGAACAGACCATAGGGAGACAAACGTGGAAGCAGGAGAGGAGTCAAGAGGCTGCCACAGTATCCAGGGAGAGATGATGGCGGTGTGGACCAGCAGGTGAGTGGGGATAGGTCAGGATAAGACTGGAAGCAAGGCAGAATGTGGCGAAGGAAATCAAAGATGACAACTGGGCTTCTGTTTTGAGCTGGTGGACATTTAAGAAGAGAAAGACTCGAGGAGGGAAAGGGGAAGAAAATCCAGAGTTCTGTGTTAGATTTGCTCATTTACTCTTCCTATGAGGTAACCGGGTGGAGATAGGAACTTAGGAACGTGCATCTGGAATTCAGGGGAAACGGCAGGGCTGGTGACAGAGTCATCAGCTGGTGGGTGATATAACACCTGTGGGCAGGACAAGATCACCTAGGGGGTGAGTAGAGATGGTGGGGAGAAGGTGGTGCCAGGAGAGAGCTCCAAAACAGGAGGGAAGGAATGCCGGTAGAATACAAAATACTTGCCCACATCCCTTTCTGAGAAAGGTAAGGCCTCTTTGGTGCAAAATCATTCATGAGGGACTTGGCCAAAAAGAGAGGGGAAAGAATTCTGTCAGTCCTCCTGGTGGCTCTCCTTCACCTCAATACCTGAATGTTCCAGAAGCTGAACAATTCAGAGTCAAACAATCTTGTTCTTAAGTTTCTCAGGCATTAATTTTATAAGTTAATTCACCTTGGCTCCAACTCTTTTGGGGGCATTTAGTTTTTGTGAAGCTCACTATGGCTTAGCACCTTTTAGGAGTTATTTAAAGTTTATGAGCTCTAGATCTGCGTACTGTTCTCATGGAGGGGTCCTTTGGAGGTCCCACCTCCATGGAGGAGGGGGTATCCAAGAGGAGATTACCAACACTCTGCTCCCCCCTCCATTTCAATAGCACACTTGTGCCTCTTGCTGTCTTATACCGCAATCTGTGTTGGATTATGTTGGGAGTCATTGGAAGAGAGAATTCTGCAGACCCAGAAATCTGACAGCCGCAGTAGTAGGCATCTGCTTGTTCAAGGCCATGTCTTGTTGGGTGTTCTGTTTTCCCCCCCAGGGCTGAGCCCCTGCTTGGCACCCAGCAGAATCTCAGTAAACTCTCAGGAACCCTTTGTTGACTTGCAGTTGTAGCCCAAGTCTGCAGGCCTGCAGGGTAGCAGCCCTGACACAGGGCCTGTGTTCAGCAGGGTGCAGATTCTCAGTCTCTAATTGTACATCAGAGATGATTGCTGTGGCTGCAGAAACTTCCTACGAAGGATGGAAACGATTACATTAAAATGCAATTGGAGGTTCCAGTAATCTCCTTGGAGTAGACAAATAAACTCTGAAATCATTTGCAAATGATGCACCAAATCTGTGTGGCATCTGCTCATCCTAAGGGGAGGATGGGCTTCTTCCAAGAGACTCTTCATGTGATGACATTGCTGCTTTCACGCGACAAGGAGGAAGGACAGGAGGAGCTTGCTGGCCGACCCCATGTCGGACCTGGATGCTGGGCCCTGCTGGGGTGTTGGAGGACACTGAGGGCCCGTCCTCTCATCCAGCAGTGGCTCCCACTCCTTGGAAGCCGTTCTGGTGTGAGATGGGGATATGTGTGCTGGCCACTGCTCAGATCCTGGGGGGATGTTTTCTCAGCTTTGCCTTAGCGAGGCTGTGATGGGGGGCTGCCCTTTGACAGGCTTTGATGACAAGCCAAGAAGCTGGGAGAGCCTGTCCCAGACACACTCTCCTGGCATGGCCTCAGCTTGGGTCCCCAAGCCAAGGAGGAGGCGGTGCAGAGTGGTCACATCGTATGTGAGGGCACATTCCCGAAGGCCTTGCCTAATTCAAATCTTACGTAATCCCAGGCAAATTTTCCTATAAATAACTCTTTGATAAATAAAATTATTAAGGTGTATAAAGTAGAGAGAATGCATTCTTGAAGTGTGTAAATTTTAGCTTTTGGAGTCTGGGGCATATTATATGACATTCCTGGGCAGCCATGTCAGCAGTGAAATTTCCATTATCCTTGAATATATGTAACTGTTTTTTAATATATATATGAACTTAAAGGAGAAACAGCCCAACTGCTGCTTTTACATCCTAGCATTCTCTGTAATCATTGTCATCATGTTGCCTACCAAGTCCAAGTACACCACACAGTCTGTCCTGGTCTGGCTTTCCTCAGAGGACATTGTTGCATTTCATTTCCCTTCCAAAGTATTATTGCTGCTATTATTATCACTTAATGAATGCTTGGATAATATTACTCCAAGATATACAAAAAGATTTGAAGTTATAATAATAGTAAATGTTAAAGAACCCACACAAGTCGTGAGTGCAGATACAGCAACATGACTTTTCAGGGTATTGTTAAAGATGGGATGTTCTCCTGAATAGCTAAAACGGTTCTAATGTGAGCTTAATGTGAAACATAGTTTATAATTCATTTGTCCAGATAGCCTGGAGATGAGGTGATCCCAGAAGAGTTTTCAAAAAAAAGTTGGAGGATTCACATTATGGTATATGAAGTTCATTTGAATAATTTTGAGCTATTTCAAATGTGGAGTATTCAAATTCGTATACATCCATGCTATTACGAACTAGGATTCTTTTGGTTGTAGGTTATGGAGCGACAAACTCAAACTCTCTTGTATATGTGAGACATTGTACTATAAGGATGCTGGTGTGTCTCAGGGGATGCTCAAGTCACAGTACCTGGGTTTCAGGAACAGCTGGAACCAGAGGCTTCAAAACTGGCAGCCTTCTTCCCTTTATTTTTTGCTTTGGCCTCTCTAAATGTGAAACTTCATTCTTCTCTCCCACGATGCTGGCTATATAATTTGTGGAGTCCTGTGCAAAATGAAAATATGGGTACCCTTTGTTCAAACAGCAGGAAAAAGCTTTTTTCCCCTTGTTCCCATGGTCTTTTTCCAAACCTATCATGGATTTTTTTATTTGCTATTTAATTTCCCTGTCTCCGGGGTATGGGGTTACTTGCGGGGCAAACGCGACCCTCATCCAGTGTGGGCACTGTGACTCAGTGCGTGAGATGTGTGCACCCCTGATCCTTCCCACATGAGGATGATAGTAGGGTGTCACTCAGTGGAGGCTAGAGAGGGGACATCCCAGAACCCACTGGGGGGAGGCAGGGAGGTGACGGGAGGCTGCAAGCCCCTGGTGTGGGACTCACTGTCCCATCGGATTTCACTGACTGTATTAGTTTCCCGTGGCTGTCCTGCAAGTCCCATAGACAAGTGGTTTAGAGGACAGAACCCCAGTGTCTCCCAGTTGTGCAGGCCGGAGCTCCATGATCAGAGGGTCTGTAGGGTTGGCTCCTTCTGAGGACGGTGGGGAGAATCCGTCCCCTGTGTCTCCCCTTGCTCTTGGTGGTCACAGACATTCTTTGACTTATAGAAGGTGAACTCCCTGTGCCTTCACCTTGTCTTCTTTCTGCACGTGTCTGTCTCTGTGTCCACATTTCTCTTTGTGTGAGGACATCAGACATGTTGGATGGTGGCCCACCTCATTCCAGTGTGACCTCATTTTAACTTAATTAATTACATCTCCCATGTCCTTATTTCCAAATAAGATTGCGTTCTGAGGAAGTTACAGCTTCAACATACACGTTTGGGTGGGGGAGGGCACAACTCAACTCACAGCACTTATGAAACAGAAATTCACAGATAAAACCATTAAGGATTGCAAAGGGGCAACTGCAGAGCATTAAACCCCAAGTGTGGGACACCCTGTGGAGCGTGGGGCCCTGTGGGACTGCAGAGTGTCTGCACTGCTCACCCAGCATGTCCCACATGACACCAGGTGCACCTCTGTTCAGCTCCTTGTGGAGAGGTGACTCTGCCCTCTGC